>JAUZNK010082787.1:0-13059 GCA_035046665.1 Euphysa ruthae | reverse complement strand
CCCATCTCCTACAAAATAATTTTGGACTACATAAGTTTAGATTATATATTTATCAGTTTAAAGCCCATTTTCCTTTAACCTGGGTTCACTTTAATTTTATACACGAATTAATAATTCTCACATTTACTTTCCATTTCTTGATTTTCTTTGGGACTGATTGTTGTTACCTCTAGTTAATCTAATCATATTTTAAGCAAATCATTTTCATAGTGACTATATATTTTAATGGATGTTTTTCAAAGTTTCGCTATTCACTCTAACACAAACTAAGCATATTTATGAGTTGAATAGCAAATTATTAGTTCGTTGTAATATTAATTTGAGAAAAATTTGAATGGAACTTGTCTCTTATTAGTTTGTGTTATGTAACGATCTTACAAAAAAAACTGTCAGTCACAATTTATCACCTTTTTTGATAAAATTTTATCTTCTGTACATCCTACCATTTCATGAATTTACGATCTTTTCGATATAATTAATATAGTCATGGCAACAAAGCACACACTCAAAAATCTAATATCTTCTTTTATGAAATAATACTTACCTTCGACATTTGGCAAATGTAGTAGGCCTGTAGTTTGAACCCATAGATAGACTTAAGGTGTATGTCTTCTTTGGTCGATAGATTTCCGTCAAATTTTTTAATAACACCGCTCTCACAAATATGATTTTTTCCTACTACGAGTTACAAGATAAATCTTGCGACTTTCATTTTCAAATATTTGAAATTTTTTTTTTTAGTTATACACAAAGTGTGCAGCCAAATCTCTCTCAAATCAATTTATTTGACCCGCGTTTTTAAAACTTACTGCAAATTATCTAATCAATAGTATATGTTGGAACAATATGAAGATTCTATCAACGAAACGCACTCACACAATCATTACTTCTGTCTTCTTGACTTACATAACTGTTTCACAAAACACCGTCCAAAAATTTTTGTATTTATGCTCACTTTAATGTCTCTTAAACACATACTATGCGTTTAGTTTGTGCTAATAAATAGTATGGAAAAAAGCTATCATCTGAGTAACTTATTTTTTGCTAACCTATGGTTTTATCAAGTGTTGTTTGCGTTATCCACATTTCCACAAACCCGGTGCTGGTTCTGGGCAAATTTAACTACTTTGACGGCAATTTTTTCTTATTTTAAATCTAAGCTACGAAAACTCATTCATTAAAAATTCTAAATTTTCTTGTTTAAGTATTAAAATAAGTACTCAAATGCATCATCACCATATTCTCAATTAAGGACTATATTAAAACCCAAATACCAATCCCAACATCAAGCATTTTGAGGATATTTACTGGGTTAGCTACCCATCCTCCCAACCACCCAGCTTTTCTTCAGTTTGAGGATATTTAGAGGGTTAAAACCCATCCTCCCGCAACCCAAGCGTTTTAACCAACCTGGAAAAAAAATAACACCTCCTTGTAAATTTTTTTGTTTACTAGATAAAAATCCTTTAAAAATAATAATAATATAAATTTAAAAAGTAAACTGTTTACTAGACTTACCCGTGATGAAATAAAATTCAATGTAATTGTAACTAACTCACTCACCATAATATTTTTTAGCCTTTTGATAAAACAATTACAGTTTTATTCTTCATTAGATAACACTAATCTATTCATTTTATTGACGATATTGTCTTTCTATATTCTGATGCTTATTTTAGAAGGGTTGGTTTAAATCGTTCTTTGCTACACAACAGTTTTATTGGCGTATTGAGGTAAGAAACGCCTAACATTCGATCCAACTATTTCCGTCTCAATGATTTACTTATGAGAAAAACTATAATATGTGCAGTAAGACTGTGAGGAAAACAATCATCATTACTATAACCATACCAATGGCGACTGCACATAAACAACGGCGAACTTCCTCTGGTTGGGGGTCTTGTTGAATATCACAAGGCTTGGTAACGTCAATGTTAATCTAAAAAAAAAATATATATATATATTATTATATATATATATATTATTATGCATATATTACATACAGTCTTAAAAGTAAGTGGGAACATTTATAAAGTTGTTATGATGAATGAAAGTCATAGAACACCATTACTTTATACTTTGTTACTATATTCGGTGTGCCTTGAGTCACTGGTAAAATAAAGATTTGAAGTAGATCAGTTGTAAAATCAAATAGGTAGGCTAAAGTAAATATTTAAAAAGCTTTAACCCAAAAGCTTCCAGAAGAGTTTCTAGCTGTACCTTGGAGCCACTTTGTATTTGAATAATTTAATTAATTTATAAACAATTTCCATATGAGATAAAACTGAAATACGACAATCCACTTCACTAGGACAATCTACTACATGGCGGTAACTTTCTAGATTGTGCTAATCTGCAACAATACCACAATATAATGCTCTAAAACAATCTACTACATTACGACAAGTTACTACACTGCCACAATGTATTACACTATGAAAATCTACTACATTACAACAATTTACCACATCACGACAATCTACTACACTACGACAAACTACTACAATACGACAATCTACTAAACTATTATAATCTACTATATTACGACTATTTACTACACTACAATATTTTAACACACTACTTAAATCTGCCACGCTACCACAATTTTTTACATTGCGACAATTTTCTACACTACAACAATATTCTGCATCAATCTTCCACACAACGAAAATACGGGATCTAGTCAAATAATATAGATGAAAATCAAATTAGCGGGAGGTTTAGTTACTTTAGAATTGTTTTCTGGTATTATGTATTAAAGTTTAGTCATTAAAGATTTTACTAAGCATTACCGATTTTTCTGCCACATCTGCAGCTGTTTAAATCTATATGCTTTAGATCGCTCGACAAATTAAACTCAAATGTGTTCATTTGAATATCCTACGATCATACAAAACAACCAATGTAATCGTTCATATATCTGCTTTAAAAAATATCAACTGTTTCTAAAGCCTCATAGATATAAATATCTAACACCTACATGGTATTACCTAAAGCTCTATAGTACAATAGGTTCAGAGATACAATGTTTTATAGATTTTAAGATTCACAGCCGTAATGATCCATTGTAACAAAAATTTTTAAATCTGAAACCTAATAGATCTGAAGATCTATAGATTTAAAATGTCGTAGGCATTCAGGGGTTTTGAGTGATTTTTGGTTTTTTATTACCTTTTATTTTTTCTTTTTTTGATTTCTATAAAAATCTTAGAATTAAAATTTCAAAAGCGAAAAATAATAAAAAAAAAAAAAAAAACGAGAAAATAGATGTTAAGGTAAGATGAAAGCAATTACTGGTTATGTCATCAACAGTTTCCCGCATTCATAAAGCAAAGTTATAAACACGTTTGATAGCAAATACTTTAATAATATTTTTGTCAGTAAATTATGGCTACCTGTGTAAAACCATGATTCATAAAATTCATTAAAGATTCGTTTTTTTGATCGGAAAGATTAAAATTTTACTGAGATTTTCATGCTGCAACTGCGATTTCCTCATGTATAAAACAATCGCATTCGAAAGCTTTGATAATTTAAAAAAATAATATTAGTTTTTCATTGTAAAAACTTTTCCCATGAATTTTTCATCAATTTTCTAATGTTTTTGATATGGAGCAAACCTTTGATTTTATAACCTGCTATTATAACAAAAATAAACGAACTTCTTCAAGTCAATTATACATTTACAAACATCGTTTGTGGTTTCTTAAGTAAAAGTTCTATTATATCATGACTGAGATGCTGGATAAAATATAAATTTTTCGTTAGTATCGAAATGTATAAAATTCATGTAGAGATAATTTTAAGAGAATTGAATCAGCACGCTGTGCTTTTCGAGGATCAATATTTCTAAAAAATAACTATAAAAACGGATATTTCTAACTAAAGAAAATGCTTCAACACTATTCAAGACAACAAAAGATACACACGTCATACCCATCTCGCTGCTTTCTAGATTTACAAAAGAAATATTTAAAAAATCGCTTTTTTAAGCATCTTCTCTATATGAAGCGAAGACATATTTAAAAGTAGCTGGAGAAGATTTGAATAACTAATGGCGGTTTATTCAAACTTGACTATTGTAATATTTAGCTACTCCTATCTCTAGCCCTAGCGATAGCTTCATTCTCGGTTATTATCCAATATGAGTTAACGAAGCTATATTATTTATTTATTTTTTAATTTTACAATTTCATAGTCAAACAACAATAAAATGTTAACTAATTGTACCAGTACTCAATGATATAATGATATATAATGTGTTTCTATATAACCTAAACTCATATGTTAAGTTAAATCTACATAACCTAATCTTTGAACACATGCTTTACATAATTTACAAATACACCCTTTCGTTATCTAACACTGTTGTTTTCAAAAACAGCAACAACTTTTCAATTGTTTAGACTCTATTCCAAAATCTACTGTGTTCTAAATTGATGAACCAAGATTTCTCAAAGAATTATTTCCTGATCAAACAGTTACCGCTATTGGTTTATAGAAATTTGTATTAAAGCGAACATTATAACTAGTAAATGTTCAATGAAAACAGTGTGTATTAAAGAATTAGAAAGTCTATGTTTACAATGAAAATTTCAATTGCAAGCATTTGTAAGTTTTTATGATGGGTTCAATGAAAGATCGAAATAAAATCATTCTTTTCACAAATTTCTACTTATTTTACTTAAGTTATTTACCTACCTAATTTTAAGCAAATGCTGTTTGTATGATTTTCAAAAGATAAGTTCCTATTTATACTAACTCCGACTAGTTTCTCACTGTCGCTTTCCCATATCTTAGTATTTCCTAAATCTATAAAATGACTTTGGATATTCAAATTTAAAAGTCCTAAAAAAGTGGCATTTGTCATTATGTAACTTCATGCATTGTTCTCAAACCACTCAATAACAAGTAGACTATCGTGTTTTAGGTTTGAAAATAGTGTTTTAAATCTGTATCACAAGCATAGAATGTAGTATTAACTGCGGAACTACATACATTGGATTCACCAAGTATACATAATAAATCGTTGATGTGTATATTAAACAAAAGTGGCCCTAAAATAGATCCTTGTGGGACACGAATTAATAAATGTTTCTACCTGGTTTAAAGCAAACAAATTATCCTTAAAAATAAGTAAAAAAAAATTTACTGTTTTTCATCAGAAAAGTAAAAAATTGCTCATTCCAAAATTTTTAAAGTTATTGCAAATTTTTGATATACCTTTTAAAAGGGATTATGCAACAAAGTTTTTGAAATTTTAACGGATGAAAATCTAAATTGGGAAGCGCAAATTGCTAAAGTCTTTGATTTGCATCCATCTGTTTTTTAAATAGTGATATAATAATTCATGTGTTGTTTTGTGAAATCTGTATGCGTGTCGTTTTACTCATAGCAAGTCATGATTTAACGTATAAAAAGCTATTAGTAACATGATAGCTATGCATGGCGATTTTGTTTGATATGAAAGGAGACTTTTTCAACATAAACTTGTATTGGATGTGTTCTAACCAATCTCAATTTATTAAAAACTATCTTTAAAGTTTTTGGTGTGACGTAAACAGTTTACTGAGAAATATGTTTAATATTTTATGAAAAATTACTTTACATGTGTATGTATGCATTTGATAACTAAACGTGGTCTCAATAAAATAAAGCTTCTGACTTTAAGGTGTAAACGCTGGAAAATTGTAGTAAATACGGTTAAAGTACAGTACAATTTTTTTTATAATAACAGTAAGTTATGTCTTTATATAGACTGTCAGCATCTTAATTTTGTTTATGTCGATATTAACGAAGAATAATATGAAAGTTAGGAATATTGACAGAATTTTTGACGTTGTGGATATTTGTTGAGTGATTAGTGTGACGCTAATAATAAAAAAGTCTTGGAATTTAATAAAAGAAACTTTCAATCTATAAATGTTTTAAAAACTGCAATACACATAGGAAAGTAATGAGTACAATAAAGAGAGCTCAAAAAGAAGAAAATATGTAGTTTTTTGAAGAACTTCATTTAAATTTGCTTCTAAACGAAAAACACTAAAAACAAATCGGTTAATTAATTATTTAATTAATTATTATATATATTGTAGTTTCTTATGAATTAAATCATCAAAAATCTTTTCACTTAGTATACCTTGTTATGATTTTAATTTTACGAAACAAAACTTATAGGTTCATTATTCACGTTAGGAAGAAAAAATCATCATCACAAAGCTTATTGGAATTTTTTTTTGTAATTTATAATCAGCAGTAAACTAAATCGTTGTTATTTTTCAGTTTTTAGCTGAGATAAAAAAAAAAAAAAAAAAATCTCTTTATGAAATGTTCATGGGGAGAAATAAACAGTCCCACGAAGAAGACTTTAACTTGGAGCTAAATGAAATTTTTAAATTGGTATAAAAACGCTGTAGATAAAAGAGAATAAAAGACACAAACAATATGACATTGAATGATATTAAATTACATTGAATTAGAGCTAAAAACAGATAGTAATAACAAATTTTGACTCGATATTTTTGGCGATGTATTGCGAATTCTCTTATTGCTCGGCCAAGAATATTGATATCCTAAAATTAGATCAACTCAATTTTAGTTATGTTTATGTCAATCTTCATCAGAAAGGCAGAATAATTCTTTCATCATATCGAAAAAGTAGCAAAACTGGTATTTTTTTATTCCAACGCATAAAATTGAGGTCGTTTAGACAAACATGCCTAACTTTGACTAAAAAAAAAACATTTTCATCCAAAGAACTGAAACACAATACCTCAAATACCAGCAATCTTCCTTCCTGCACATTTAATTTCTTTTGTGAAAATCAGATAAAGAACTATATCATTGACTGGAAATTACCTAATAATCATCGTATTGGTATTGTTATACATCGAATAAATCAATAGCAGAAGTTATAATCAAATCAAATTGCAATAAGAAAATATTCATTTTAACTCGTGGTAAATTTGCCATAAACAAGAAATTTGTAACATCAACTAGCCCGTGAATCTTCAACTATTTTAACTTAAAATCTATTTTATCAATTTTTATATCAAAATTCTGTATTAACCATTTCATCATCATGGTATGACTTCTTCAATAAAGAAGAATGCCGCAATTGAGGAATCTTTATAAAAGTCGCTACATTTTGACGCAATGAATAAGTAACAATGAAAATTTGTAGCAGTTTACAGCTAACATTAACCTGTCACCCTTTTTAAAAAACAGTGTTTAGAAAATTGGGTGCAAGGACAAAGAGAGACACGTAATAATTAATTTCACTAATTTTAACCAACTTGAGTTTTTAAAGGGTTTTGGTTTTACTTTGTACATAAGCTAAACTGATAGTTAATACTTTGTACATAAGCGAAACTGATGTATTAAATAACAGGTGCTAAACAGCTTCATTCCAAAATATAAACATAACTAGTTGGAAAACGTATTTAAAATTTTGGTCAAATTTGGAGGTAAAGCTTAGTTTTTGGCCAGCTAAATCTCTACAAAGCGAAAAATTTTGAAGCTAGATCCGCAATCCCAAGAGGTTTGGGTGCTTAGAAGAACAATTTAAAAATACACACTCACCAAATGCGTATTTTTTAATTTAGTGCCAGTAGCATCTTGATATTTTGGGGGTTCATCATTAATAATGCTTAAAATAATGCTATCGTAAGAAGGTAACGAAAATGACGTCTTCCTTGTGTCGTTGATTTGTTGGAATTTTTTAATGTTGTTGTTATTTGAAACACACTTTTTAAAATCACATACAACTGCAATATCTGTAAACCCATTTGAATTATTTTTAAAACTATCTTTCAAAGAATTTATAGTGAATTCATCAAACCTGAACGAGGTATTTTCGACACCGACTTCTTTTTGTAAAACAGTCTCCATTTTAAGTAACGTTATGTGTGCGACTCAATGTATCGTAAACTGTTTTAATTCCAAATAATCAACCCTTATTTATGCTTCGAATGACGTCACGTATATATATTTAAGAGAAATGTGACATGCCAAAGTAAATATATTACAGTACAAGTTGTGAAATATGGATCCGTATTCCAACATTTATTGTAATTTGAAACTTCATGGTTAGCAATATGAAAGAAGTCAGTGAGAAAAAATTATATTTAGAATCTCACAACTATTATATGCCAAAAAATCATTTTGAAATGGTAACTTCCTCCGATGGGAGATTATCGTATTCAAAAGACAGAAACAATGTCGTCATTAACACTTCTTCGCTTTTCAATGTATTTCGGTCTTTTAAAATAATGTCAGCTCTTTTTAAAGTTATAACTTTACATATGAAAGACTGTAATAAGATTGATAGTCTTCAATAGACTATGGTTTAGGCACGTGATAAACATGTTTACGTTAATAGAACTAATAGACTTCTATAAGACTATAGTGTAGGCACGTGATAAACATGTTTACGTTAAATAGAACTAATAGACTTCTATAAGACTATGGTTTAGGCACGAGATAAAGATGTTTACGTTAAATAGAACTAACAGACTTCTATAAGACTATAGTGTAGGCACGTGACAAAGATTTAATAAACATGTCTAAGTTAGATGATTAAACGTGGCTCTTAAAGTGTTCTGCTCTAAAGCATGTGAAAACGTGTCTGATTAAAAGCAGAAATAAATCTGGCTTATAATCATCTGCTTGACTAGGAAAGCTTTAAAAGTATGATACAAAACATTTAATACTCCGTTAACTAATTCCAACTAAAAACATTCACTCGTAAAAGCTAAATCACTTCTTATTAAAAAATGGAAAATGATTTTGTAAAATATGAAAACCCCACCATGTCTCGCATTTGAAATATGACCTGAAATAATGATAGCATGTCTTTGAAGTATCGATCCGGGGCCATCATGTATTTAATTTGAATCTAAAAAAATAGTAGAAGAATGGGTACACCAAAGCAAATTACATTTCTTTTTCTTTCACCTCAATAAAGGGATATTTTTTATTTACCTTATGGTGGAAGATCATCGAAAGTCGAATTTATTAAGGTGGTAGCCCTAAAAATAAAACGCTGCTTCATCAAATTTTGAATAATATTCATTTCTAGCCCATTTTCCGAAGAATTCTATGCTGTTTTCACTTTTCACACTCCCAAATCACTTTTCACAGAAACCGTGCGCGCATGGTAAAAATGAAGAGGAAATCAATTAAAAATGGAAAAAACAAAGGAAAAAGCTAAGAATTAAGATGGGGTACTTGGAAAAACCAAAAAGAGACAGAAAATAACTGACACATGATTTGTGGTTAAAATTTCTATTGGAACTTTTTTCTCAGTCTGCATTTTCTCAGTCTGCAGTTTTGCGTTTTTTCATAACTTCGAAACACGATATTTCAAAATTGGAACAAGTTTGTTGAAATTTTCAGAATAGCTTCCTAAGCTTTATGAAATCTCTTTAACTTAGGAGTTTTTATTTCAGTACCTTACATCTTTAGAAATTTATATATTTGTGCTGGTAACATATGTCAGAAAAGTTGTTTTTACGCCTTCAGGCATAATTTTTGGTAAAGCGAGTCTATGAAAAGTTGTTTTTTACGCCTTCAGGCATAATTTTTGGTAAAGCGAGTCTATGAAAAGTTGTTTTTTACGCCTTCAGGCATAATTTTTGGTGAAGTGAGTCTATGAAAAGTTGTTTTTTACGCCTTCAGGCATAATTTTTGGTAAAGCGAGTCTATGAAAAGTTGTTTTTTTACGCCTTCAGGCATAACTTTTGGTAAAGCGAGTCTATGAAAATTCCTTTCCGTTCCGCGGAAAATTTTTTTTGGTTATTTCAACTTGGCGCACTTTTTTCTGTAAGAAAGTAAACAAAGATGGCTACAACAAGTATAACAAAAAAGGAAATTATTTTACTAAGAAATCGTTCACTGAACAAGAAAAAAAGATTAGGGTAGATAAAATTTACCAGGAAATAAAAAAAAGGTAAATTTTATTTAGTGATAAATAATACGAAATTACATGACCATTTCCTCTTCTTCAGGTATTTTCAAATGAGACGACATAATATGAAAATCTCCTTAAAAAATTTGCTCCACGTATTGTAAAATCCTCAGAGAAACGGGAACCAATTGATGCAAATGAACAGTTTAGGGTGATATTGCGCTATGTTTTCACAGACGATTCACAATGCACTCTCGCTGCTAGTTTTCGTATAAGTCCGGTCAGTGTAGAAATAATCATAAAAAAAAAAACTTATGTTACATGGAATTTTTTAGTGCCAGACTTTTTGCAAATCACTTTGTCAGAGGAGAAATAGAAATACGTTGTAAAGGATTTTGAAACGAAGTGGCAAATTTGATCACTGGCTAGGTGCGATTGATGGTATGCATATCGTTATGCAAGCCCCAGCATAATCAGGTTCGATGTTTTATAATTATAAAAAAAAACTCATTCTATTGCACTGATGGTAGTATGTAACGCTAGCTATCAACTTAATATGGTGGATGTCGGAGATTCTGGTAAAAAAGTGGCCGTAGGGTTTTTACAAGTTGTCATCTTGGAATTGTTTTGAATGAAAATAAATTGAACATACCAGTTTAAAAATTTGGAACAGTAAAATTTCATATTCATATGTTTTTGCAGGAGACGAGGCATTCCCTTTAAAATTCAGCCTAATAAAACCATATCCCTGAGAATCGTTAAGAATGAAGGAGAAAATATTTAATTACAGACTATCGAGAAATAGACGAAAAATTCTTTCGGTATTTTAGCGTAAAGATTTCGCATATTTAGAAGGCCTATTTTTGCAAGAGAAGAAATTGTTGTTAGTGCTACTAAATGGAAAAGAATTTGAACCTTCGTATCAATTTTGCCCTCCTTAAGTTTTTGATACTGACACGGCTTCGGGGGCACAACCTGTTACCTGACGTAAAAATGTGGAAACGGCACATGGAATGCAACCGCAGTAAAAAAATATCAGCTCAAATAATTATTCGAAAGATGCAAAAGCATTAAGAGAAAACATTAAAGATTTCTTTTCAAAAGGTTATGGACAAGCTCCTTGGTAAATTGATTACGTAACAAGTGTGCAAAACAACAAAAGACAAATAAAATAGAACTAACAGGTACTTTATTTTTACATACTAATATTATCAGTAACTAATATTTACACTGGGGGTAACTAACTTAGATGATTATTGTTCGATACCTTGCTACTAGTACCTGAAAGTAGAACTGTTTGATGATACTATTCTATTTTAGTTGAAACAAAAATGACGGTTAAACATGGTTGCTACAGAATATTTGAGGATAATTTTTCTGACATTCCTACTATAAATGTGGTATTTTTTTCCTGACTTTAGCCTTGACAACTATAAATATTTTCCTTGACCTAATCTGAAAAAAATAAGATTTTCCATGACTTTATAAAAAAACATCAACATTTTATCCAAATTAAACCACACATTTTAAAGGAATTTTTGATAAATGCGATAGTAAAAAACAACGTGGTGAATTATCCAGGGATTTCAGCGCTTTTAGAGCAAATTTGGGGGGTTTGCACACTTCTAAAACCATTGTTATTTGCGATAAGACAAAACAATTTTAGAAACACAGCTAAAAACAATTGAATTCTAAAAATGGGTGGTTACAAAGGGCGGTGGCCGCAAAATTAAGTTTTGTTAATTAGGTTAAAATTCATCCATGGTCATTCGACCTAGACTGCAAATATCCTTGTAAAGAGAAACTCTTGAACAAATTCAGAATAAAATTAAATGTATCCAATAATATTGACAAATTTAAATCAAACATGGGTGGCTGACAACTTGAATTTTACTTTACGTCATGATGGAAGAAAGCTAAATATAATGGAAAAAGCTGCAAAATTTTACATTATATGGCAAAAGCAGTCAAATAAATAAAGGAATTCAGAATATTTCCCAGCTTTTTTGAAATCCTTTACTGACTTTTTAAAAACTTCCTGACTATTGTCAAAAAGGCCCATTTTCCCCTGACTGTAGCAACCCTGCAATAACTGTATCAACAAACCTCTTCTTAGAGTTAACTTATGAAAAGTTATTAAAAACACGAAAAATAACTCACAAAAAAATTTCGCAGCCTCGGGTAAGAGTCGAAGCAACCTGCTAAGTAGAGATTTGATCTCAAGCATCACACTACGACGTTTAAAATGTTTTGTGGTTCAAGTTTTCACTTGAAAATGTTATATTGTAAAACTAGCAGGATAAAAAGTTATATTGCATTAAATTTATTACTTATTTCAAAAAGATGATATAACAATGGCTATTTTACTCTGCTATTAATTTTTTTGTCAATATGATTATCCTTTTAGCATTGATTTCTCTGTGTCATTGGCAAAGTGTTTTGTTGAAACTGAGAATATATGTTGTATATTTTTTTTTTGAATTACTAGTCAACCTTGTAAACACACACAGAAAGAAAAGTTGATATAAAACTGTTTTAACCCTATATTTTAATTGCTTTTACCCTGAGTGCCTGCTTTTGTTAATTTATTAATTAAAAAAGATAACAAATCTACAATTTTTTTTTAAAACCGAATTTTAGCCTCTAAATAGGGATGTCAAGCCTTTTTAAAAACAATAACTCAGAACAAATCATTTGCTATCAAGTGAAAGACGAGATTATGCGATTTCCAAAAAGGTCTCATTTGTCTCGATAGCTGCTACGGTTCAATAGTTATGACTGCTTGAAATCACAAATTTCATCAAATTTCCTGTCCAAAATCTCTTAACCTTTTTGACATGAAAGTGGGGACAAAAGTGAATGTCCGGGGGTAAATTTTGACATATTGGGTCATAACTCAACCAAAAAAATTCTAAATAACCTAAAATTTGGCAGGTAGATGCAAAAAATAATTTCTCACAAAAAAACCATTAAACTTTTTTGAAAAATTTTTTTCAGGGGGAAGATAAGGGCATTTCCGGGGGTAAGTTTTGACATATTGGGTCATAACTCAACCAAAAAAATTCTAAATGACACGTTTTTTTGAGCAATTTTTCAACAGGGTTTGTCTTTCAGGGGGAAATTCCAAATAACACAAAATTTGCCAGGTAGAT
>JAUZNK010082776.1:0-13060 GCA_035046665.1 Euphysa ruthae | reverse complement strand
GTATCGTTTCGAAAATGAACATTAGATTTTTGGTAACAAAAACCTTCAATTTTGGAAGTTCTTAGAAATTCATGTAAACAAACCGTTCAAATTTTTGCGTGAGGGTGGGAGGTTTTTTTCATTCCTATTAAGTCCAGATGTAAGAGACTCGAACTAAGTGAACAAAGTCTAAAACCATAATAAAAATTAATTTGACTAAAAACTAGTCAGACGATTTTCTTATTTCGATTTTTTACGATAAATATAATTTAATATAATTCAATTGTTTTGATCAAATAAAATCAAAAATCAATTAATGTGCATTCTTGAAAAACATATGTAAGACAAATATATTAATTATATATCTTCCTTAAATAATAGAGGGATCATATATTAGAGTGAATGGTCGGTAAAGAAAACTCAAGAAGCGAAAAAACACTTGTAGCAGAGCTGGCTCTGCTTGGCTTTAGCCAAGACCCTAACAAACAGTAATATCAAATCTCTAATAAGAAGATAGGTAAAATAAAATTATAAATAAAATTAGTTAAAACCAAACAGAAAACAAAATTAGAAAGTTTAGGTTGTGTTGGTACATAAAAAGTCCACAGAGAAATAATACGTTGTCTCGACCCGTCAAGTTTCGATGTGAGCCACAAGGAATGTTGCAAATGCAGAAAGGCATTTAAAGTCATAAAGTAATAAAAGGAAAGAAACAAAATAATAGAAACACTTTGTTAAAAGTTTAGCTAATGTAGTTTTTTTTTCCAAAAATTTAGATATTACAAGGTCTAGTGGTGTAGTATTTGGAAAGTTTTCTTTACTAAACGTGTTCCAATCAACAATTTATCTATAAAAGATAATCAGATCCAAAAGATTCAGTAAAAATTCCAGGAACTATGAGTCAGTCGAGAGTTGCAGCTTTTGTTAGAAAATTATGGATTTCATCACTTTTAGTATTGAAGCTATGGAATACAACTGGATTGTTTTTACTCAATGAGTCATGTACGAACATGATATTTTAAAAGAGTACCTGGTTATCAAGAGGCAAAACGAAGATTATTATAAAGAATATTGACTGGGTCATTATTAGTTTTGAAAGAAATAACTTTTATAGCTTTATTTTGTATGCTAATAAGTTTTTTTTTATTGCAATACAACTACACCTCTGTCCACAAAGTTGACATCCATATAAAAGGTTGGAATGAAAAACAGCAGAATAATTAGATTTTATTGCAAAATATCCAATTGAGTGTCTAATCTTAGCTAAAAGCCCAACAGCTCTAGAGAGTTTCATTTTAACCATGTTAATTTGGGATTGCCAGTTAAGATTATCGTCTAGAATTTGTCCAAGGTATTTAACAGTTTTACTGAGATAAAAAAAATTTAAATTAGTGATTATTTCTGTATGTTTTGGTCTAATGACCTCTGTTTTTTTTTTTGAGATTTATTCTGTTAGATCTGACCCATTCAGTTAATAGTCTTAAATCATAATTCATTTTTCTATTTAATTCTCATCAGTAGCTACCAAATAATGACTGAATGGTGTCATCACCAAACAGTAGAGAATCACAGTAATGAAGACATTTGCAAAGGTCATTTATGTAGATCAGAATAACAAAGTTCCTAAAACTAAGCCTTGGGGGCACTCCATATTTAGAGTGTATTGCTGTCTTTCACTCAAATAACACTTTAACCATTTATGATTCAGACCTCTTACTCACTCACCACCTACAAAGAAGAATTTTATGATTGAAAGTATCAAAAGCTTTTTGGAGATCAATAAATACACTGCAAGCAAAATCACCTTTATCAATAGTTTCTTGAATTTTTTTTGTCATGTCAGTGAGAGCATGGTTTGTGGAGTGACCATTTCTAAAGCCAAACTAGAGATCATAGATAAGATTTATACTTTCTAAAAAAATATAAAGTCTATTCCTTACAATCCTTTCAATAATTTGACTGATGTTCGATAACAAAGACATTGACCTATAACTGGATATCTCCTTTTTTAAAAACCTCACCTAGTTTCAAATTTAAAGGAAAGATGATAAGTTTTTTGAATATTTACAGAATTAATTGTTCATAAATAGCTATAGATTAATTTGGATTACTTTTTTTTTTTTTATTGAATTTGATATCTATAGAACATTACGAGTACCAGTTTTAGGTGGACAATTCAATTTGCTACCAAGAATGGCATGGTTGTTAGTCTTCCCTGGTGCATGCTAGTTCTCTTCTTAGCATGTGATTACACAATCAAAGGACTAGGTGACTTCTATGAGTAGGTTTACCCTAGGTATATCTGTGAAAACTTTAGGGAAACCTACAAAATTTTATTGTCTCATAATAAAAATCATATCCGCAAATGTATTATAACTTTTCACAGTTTAACATATTTTAAAACATTTAAGAATATATTATTGCAAAGAAAATGACTATTTAGGCAAGATATTTCTTTTTTATAGGAAGTTTTTATAAAACTGGTGTGTTATAATATTTCTGCGTCTTGAACACAAGATACTCATAGAACTTTTGAAAACACAGTTTAAGATCAGTAGTTTGATTTATCAAGAATTTATCATTAGAGAGGATTAGTTCAAGGGGGATCAATTTTACAAAGATAGTCAAATTATTTTAGTTAAATATTCAAAAATGTGAGAAGATAAAATTTAAACTTTTTTACAGACTTGTGGAGTTTTTTCTTAAGCATTCAAAATAGTCACAAGTCAAAAGATGTAATTTAGTTACCTAGCAACTGAGTGTTTTTATGGCAGAATTTGCATTTGAAAACGCAAATTTTATTATTAATTCTTTTGTCATCTAAAGAAGAGGATTCTGAACAGAAATTATTCAGATGAGATTTATTCCTTAGCAAAACTCCTCCTCAACCAACTAGGTGGCTTTTCCATGCATTCAAATTTGATTTATTGTCATAGGGTAATTCACCTGCATCCTCTTTATGTGCTAATCACCTATTATTTTAATATTTTTTGTTGGTTTTTAACTTTACCTTTTTAGTAACCCGTAATTGCGTTTTTCCTTTTCTAGGTGACTATCTAATCACAGGTTTTTTCCATTTATTTATTTTTTTTTAATGTTAATCATGCCATATCAATTTGCTTGCAATTTATTATTTTTCTTATACTAGATCAGAGAAAGTAGAAAATACATTTCCAGGTATATTTATTTTTTAAATTCTTATTCGTTCAATAATCCTGTTATTAACCCCCAGAAGGAAGTTCAGACATCGTTTTAACATTGATCCACAGAAGCAGAAGCTATTTTTCCACCAAATATCAGAGGGAGAACTAAAATAATTAGCAAAAACTTGTTAGACAGAAAACCACATTGAGAGAAATTGTTGTATAAATTCAGGCTAATTCTAAGATTTTAATTTTAAAGCACATTTTATTTGTATATATGGCCTACTAGTGGAATAATCACCTAAAGAGAAATGAAAGAAAAAAAAGGTGTGATATCCTTAGCAGAATTCTCGGATGTGTGTGAAAAAAGATGTTGGGTTGAGTCCCTGAAAAAAATAATAAAAGCCAAAAATTATAAGGTTGTGAGAATGCTACTATGGGTGGTTATAGAATGCGGGAGACAAAAAATCAATATATTTTACGAATTCAATGCCTGAAAAACAAAAATAATAGTTATAGCCAACAAGCCTAAGGGTGCGAGATTCTCATCAGGATCATGTAATTTATCTAGGTGTCTATATTCCCATGGTTTTTTCTTGGCTGGAAAGATAATACTTTGATCAACTGTTTATAATACTGAAGTAAAACCCCTGATTTAGAAAGCATTCAGAACTAAACAAAAATTTTTTTTATTATTATTATTTAAGTATATCTGATGTATTAAAAAGCAACTATACTGCATGTTGTCCTAGCAATATTTTAACAAACACTCAAGTTGAGCTCCTGATATAAGAAAACATTTCCCACATTCTAGCAGTAAGCTCATATTGCCTCTATATATATGCTGAAGATTTATATCTAATGACTGATCCCCTATGTAGCTGATAATTGTTTCTGATAATTGATTGTTACTGCAGGTTTGTACGATACTAGCAGCAATGGTAGACCGAATCTCATTGTGTTATTGTTTTTTATTGGTTCATTAATATAAATATTAGGGTTATTATTTGATTCAACACACCATAACTTCCTTCCCACACACATGACCACCCAACGCTTCACTCTCATTGGCTTAAAATTTGTGGCTTTTTTTCACGGACTCAGCCCAACATCTTTTTTCACACACACCCAAGAATTCTGCTAAGGATATCACACCATTCTTTTCTTTTAGTTCTCTTTAGGTGATTATTTCACTGGTAGGTATATATACAAAAATAGTTGTCAAAAATTTGTTAGAGAGAAAACCATAAAATTTATAAATTGGTTTAATCTAATCATAGGATCCTCAGAAGAATTAATTTCGTTACCACCAGAAGAATTGACTCCGTTACCACCAGAAGTTAAACAGTTGACTTCGTTACCACAAGAAGTTAGACAAGAATTAGATAGTTTGAATCACCAATATAAAGAAGGTAGTTACACATTTTCTATTGTTAAAAATTTTCTGGTCATCTGCAAAATTATATTTACCTTCAGACTTACATGAAGTTTTATGAACTAAATGAAAATTACATAAAATAATTTTTGAGTTAAGATTTCAAGTGTGTTTCTATATTAAAAAGTAACAGATTTTAAGTGTTTTAAAAAACCCTATCCGCAATTAAGATTTTCCTAGGATCTAATTATATCTTTCACATGAGTTCTAAAAAAATTTAAAATGTTTGATCTTGAGATTTAGTTATTTAGGTTTAGTAGATCAAGAAACTTAATCATGCCTTTAATGTTTTTTATACATCTATTTTTATTATGTCCCATATACAGCATAATATTCCGTCTGTAAATGTACACACACTCAAGATGTATATTAAAGACAGTATATCAGTGTGAAGGTTATTATCATTGTTTACCCTCATAATATATATAATATACATGTTAAATGCTTGATAAAACTGAAATTATTTTTTAAGTTAAAAGTTTTAGTTATGAGTGTTTTCCTATGCTTTTACCTATGCACTATGTCAATACAGCTCAATATTTTTGTTTTAAGCATTGGGTGCTTAGACACATAACCACAGCAAACCAACTTAGTTTGGAAGTCATGAAAGCACAATGTGCTTTCTGGTGTCTTGAGCATTACAAAACCATTTAATAAATTATTTTCTGCACATTTACAACATATTATAAGGTATACACTTGAATGATAGGGGCTCCTAAAATGATTTTTTGTTGGTATGTCTATTTTTACTATTTTCTAAAAAAAAGCAAAAATACTGTCATTTAAATTTAAGAGTTTGGTTACTTAACCCCTTAATCTGAATTTGAAAAAACGGTCAGTGACTCGTAGTATTGGTCAGTGAATATCTGAATGAAGCAAAGTTTTAGAGTCACTATTCAAAAATTTAACAGAATTACTGAAACCAAAATACCCTAAAGTTGATTTGGATTGTTTTTACAAAAAAGAATTATTACACTTCAGGGACTAATAGAGATAAGGGGAATAAATAACATAACATAACAAGACTTAGTTAAATTAAAGACTTGGTTATTATTTATATTAAATGTGCTACAGTACAACTGTATAATTTTGGATTTTATAGAAGAGCTTACACTAAAAGGGTATGAAAAGAAAGTACATGCTTTGTTGTCTCCTTACTATATCAAAGGTAATTTAAAAAATTGCATATTTTCAAGGTAATCACTGTGTATCTAAAAATATCTGCATATTTTCAAGATGGTGACTGTGTATGTAAAAACATCTGCATATTTTCAAGATGGTAGCTGTGTATGCATATTTCTGTGTTATCATTTTTGTAAATCTCCATGCTTGAGGCAAATTTTGCTTTTGAATGTCGCAAAGTTTTAACCAGCAGTGAATTTTTGAGTTTGTTGTTATGCTTTTCTTTAACAGAAAGTTATTTGTCAAGTCTCATCTGTTTGATTGAGCAATAAATTCTGTAAAATAAAAAAATAATGTCATCAAGAAATCATTTTGTTTGATAATTTTAACCATGGTTTTGCATTAATTTAAAAATTCTTCATTTTTTACAAAATATAGTGATCTCATAATTACGCTCTAATTTTCTTGAATATCTTTCTTAATTTATTATACTTTTGGCTATGAGGAGAAGTTTAGATTAATACATAGGAAATAAAATAACATTTTTCTGGGAGAAGCCAATGTATGAGAGTAAAATTTGCAATAAATAATTGGATTTAACGATGTAAACAAGAATGATTTTTTTTTTATATTTTTGGTTAACAAGTACAAGATAAGGTTATATTTAACTGGTGTATAGGAAAAAAATTGATTGCAAATCTCTGGTATTTTCCTGATATTATGATTTAACATTACCAAAAATAGATAATTTAAATAGAAAAAAATTTTTTCATATTTGAAAAAATTCAGCTAGTTGATAATGCCTCAGAATTTTTTTGTCTCTTTTCTAAATGTTTAGTATGGTATTAATAATTTGAAATTGTTTACTTTATCATGATTATTTTGCATTATGTTTCATTATATAGTCTCACCAATAAAGTAAATTTATTTAAATTTATTTTTTTGCTTCAGTTACAGCATCAGAGCCTGTACCAAATGATTTGGGGGAGTTTTATGAACCACCCGTTAGTATTCTCCCTTCAGATGTTGTCTCCAAGCTAGAAGGACTTCAAACAGAGCTAAACGATGGTAAATATATTTAATAATAAATAAATAATCTTTTACAGATTTTAATATGCCTTTAGAAATTACACCTGCTTCGTTTACTTCTCCCGTCCCTCATTTTTCTCTTATCACTTTGATAGAGTTGATTTATTTTAATAATGTGAAGCTGATAAAAACCCTCTGAAATCAGTTAAGGAATGTTAAGGAATTTTAAGAGAAACTGTTACTTTTGATGCTTTGACTGGATATCCACAAGTCATCTTGCACCCATGTTTGTTTGTTATTTTATTTTTCTGTTTTTTTTTTTTTTTTTTTTTTTGTAACACTTCTTTTCAGTGCGTTTTTCTGAAATTAAATTTGAAATATTTAAAGGGTAAAAATTTAGGGTTTTTAATTATATAGCAAAAAGGCTTTAACTTCAGTGCTAGATATGGGGCTTGATAATGGGCCCAAACATTTTAAAAATTTCTCTAGAAATTTATTTATCAGTTTCATTTAAACCTTAGATGACAAGAGACGAGAATATTTAGCCGACTGCATCTCAAAAGCTTTTTTTCTTATATCTGTCTTTTTATATAGAGGAGATTACTCTGAAAGGATTCAATAAGAAAAAGGCTCTGTTAATACAGCCATATTTACTTAAAGGTATGTATTTATGTGTTTGTTACTTTATTTATTTATATTTGTTTATATATATATAATGAAACTTTATTCTAAAGAACCATCAAATCGCAAGCCAATTCTTTTTCAGTGGATATTGGATAGATTAATAAAAAAAATTCTAAACATGAAAACCTTTAGCTTTTGGTAAATTAATTGTCAATCATTCTAAATAGTTGCTAAGCGATAAGCCAAGTCATATCAGTAAATTTTTTGTGATATGTTTTGTAACTTGGATAACTGTTTTTTTTTTTTTTTTTTTTTTTTTTTTTTTTAAGTTTTAATTCAAATACATTACATCATGAAATTAACTAACAAGGTAACTTGAAATTTAATTTTGTAATTGTAATTTTTATTTTAATAAGATTTTTGATTTTTTATGCATGTTAAAGTTTAAAACGAAGTGATTAAAATTTTTTATGTTTTCTCTAACTTAAAACATAATTTTTAATAACTAAATAGAAATACTTATTCGATAAATATGTAGTTATATCCAAAAAATTTTTCCCAATGAACTAGTGACAGCTAGACTCGCACATTTTTTGGTCGCAAAAAAAATTAGTATTTTCTTTCTTTTTGATGCTAACTCTTTTAAGCATTTTTATAAAAGAAACAGTTTTCTAAAACGAAGAGTGTTATGTATCTAAGCTAGGATAGTAAGTTTTGGTCAAAGTTATGTTTTAACTGTAGGAATTTCTTAAATTTGTTTTTTTTTTTGAATTATTTTAATACCTTTTACAAAAAATTAATCCACCCAATAAAATTGAAGCAATAGAGATTAAAATACAGTCTTAAAACTACTATGGTGTCCTAAGATTTTGGTTAATTGGTAAAAAATGTAATTTTTACCGCCCTGCCAGACCATAAACACTCAATTGCATCAAAAATAATCTGCATTAATATCTTACAGTTTACACGACTATAAAATGTTTAACATATTCCTCTATAAATTTCTACATGAAAAAAAAAAATCTTAGTATTTGAAAATATTATATATTTTTGAAAGTATTATTTATTTTTGAAAACATTATTTATGTTTGAAAACATTGTTTATGTTTGAAAATATTATTTAGTTTCGAAAACATTGTTTGTGTTTGAAAACATTGTTTGTGTTATAAAGAATTTTTTTTTAAATAAATTATTTTTCAGAGCCCTCTTTTGAATCACTGCCATTGAACGTCCAGCAAAATCTAAAAGTTCTGCAGGAAGAATTAGATGATGGGGACCTTACTCAAAAAGGGTACAAGAAGAAAAAGATAAATGCATTGAAGCCCTACCTCGTTGCAGGTAAAAGGCTTTTTTTTTTCATTTTAGATTAGCTGGTTTCACTGTTCGTCATTCAGCTTTTGCTCAGGTGGAATTCAAGTAGACTATAAAAAGTGTATATGACTATAAAAAATTGTGTTAAAGCCTTTATTAAATGTGGCTTTCGCTATAAATTACTCCTAATTTTGTAATATTTTTAATGCAGAAAGGTATTTAAGATTTTTAAGTAAAATATCTGAAAAATTATAAGCTTTCTTCAGTTATAAATTTTTTATCAAAAAAGAAAAAACAATAAAATAAAAAATAATATGACGTCAGAGCTTGTTGACTAAATCTAAAATAACTGTTGTAGTAGAATTCTAACCTTACTCTCTTTTTTATGAGCTACATAAGTTCCAGGATAAAGGTAATAACTCAAAAACCCCTTGATGGTAGATACTCATTAAACTAAATTAATTGAATTAAAGATTTAAATAATTTTGTCTCTGCAAATCATAGAATTACCGTGTGTACATATTACCATATGTTGGTTAACTGTAGGTTATTTTTCTTGCCATAGATTTACATCTACAGATTCTCAACTTTGATAAATAAATTTTGATAAATGACACTGAAAAGTTTGTTGTTCGGCTGTTTTAATTTAGATGATTCAAAAATTGAAAAATGTGTAATTTAGCATGGCTATTCCTTCGCCTGTTGCTTTTCAGGTATTCCTGCTACGCAAATTAATGATAAGAATAATTTTACTGGTAGCAGGTGTTTGTATCACTCACAGATATATTTTTTACTTGACTGAATTTTGTAAAATTTTGTAAACTTAACGTCACTTATCGTTATAGTATTATTCGTTACTTTGGTTACATTTGTTTACATTTTATCAGCAATTATTGGCGGAGCATGACTAATATTAGTTTAGCGTTTGGCAGTTTATTTAGCTGGGAGATGATGGTTAGTCTTGGGTAGCAAGTCTTCGAAAAAGACCTAGAAATTATGTTATAGAAAACTGGACCAGTTTAAAAATTATTCTGCAGCACTTAAATGGCTAGGCCTGTCTGCTACCTTTATTAATATATTAAGACTAAGTAAACAGCAAACATTAAAAAAATCATTTTATTTACTAATAGATGCATCTTGTCTTCAGTGATATAATATTTTTCTGTACTTAAATTAAATTTAGGAAATGGGTGGGATGGACCTGTGTTCTATAATTCAGCCTATGTATTCATGTTATCACTTTTTTCCCTTACATTTATATTTAAAAGAGCTTCGCCTTTTCACCTACAACATTCTTTTTCTCATAATTTAGTTTTTGCTTATCAATCAATCATATTTCCGCTAAGAATTATATAATACAATAATTTTTATTTTTTTAATGTATAATTTATATATCACTCTAGTGAGGAGTGCACACTGTTAGCAAAAACATACTAGAGGTTGGTGGCCATCTAGTTAGTTTTATGAAAATAACGTAATTTATTGAAGATGAAATGTTAAAAAATAAATATTAATAAATAATTAAATAAAATAAATAATAAAATACAACTAATAATGAATATAATAATCATATTTTAACAAAAAATAATGTAAAACACTTAAACATACAAACAAAGTTGACGCGGCAATACAGTTGACGTTATTCACATACAAAAGATGCGTTTACATACGCAGCTGTGTTTATTGTTTATATTTGGTTCTGTAGTTGTGTCTCCATCCTTTCTATCTTTAAAAGATCTGTAAAAGAAAGTGTTCATCAAGAATAATGCCTAAGTATTTTACTGGATAGAGTTTTTTACCACTTATTCTGAAAGTTATATTTTTTGTAATTTTATTTTTGTTTGAACGAAAAAGTACAAGTGATGTTTTTGTTGTGTTTAAGGAAATTTTATTGGTTTTTAACTGGATACAAAGATGTTTAAGGTCATGATTTACCTGCGAATTTATTTTCTTCCTTGATGAAATTATATATAAAATATTTTTATTGTTGGAAAAATGAAAAACAGTGAGTTATAGAATTGTTTAAATCGTTAATATATATTAAAAACAACAGTGCCCCTAAAACAGACCCCTGTGAAACTCCTTGTTTAATTTTTTTTGATGCAGACCTTTTACCATTTATTGAAAATTGTTGAGTCCTGTTCGTAAGATATGTATAAAACCCATCGAAACCCATAATTAATTTTTTAGAAGAATGGAATGTTCAACTGTAGGTTATTTTTCTTGTCTTAGCAATACAACGAATTAGTTTGCTGACAAGTGTTGTGCTTACATGTTTTATGAATGTACTTACAGGTGAAATGAATTTGGAACAATCGGAACCTTTGGCGAAAACATTTTTAGAATTTTTCATGTTTTCAATTTCATTCAAAAAAACATTTCATTCTTTGTATCAATTAAAGTTTCATTCATCTATTATTGTCACAAATAAAATTTTATCATTTTCTTTTCCACTCTTTTTGAATATAGGGCACAATTTTTAGTGGTGGTTGTGGTAAAAGTTTTTGGTGGTGGTGGTGGTAAAAGTTGTTATTTTGGTGGTGCTGGTGGTGGTAAAAGTTTTTGGTGGTGGTGGTTGTAAAAGTTGTTGTTTTGGGGGTCTCAGCCAAAAATCACAGAAATTTTATCTGTCTGTTCGTTAAACATCCATAAAAATTTTTTTTTGAAGTGCTAATTTAAAACTAAATCAGGAAAATTGAAACTGAAGTTCTTTTGTGACTTTTTTTAGAAAAAAAAATACTATTCATCCACAATTTTTTTATACTAAGTACAAGTTAAGAAACTAAAAAGCTAAGAAAGTTGACATAAGATCCTATGTATTCCTACAATATATTCAACATATCTAAGGTATATATCAGACAACAGCCGCTAACAAAAATCAATGGCTACGAAAGTTGTAAATGAATTTAATAGTTGAGTTAAATTCTTTGGGCTTATACATCCACTTTTACTCAAATTTTAACAAAAAGTTGAAGCAAAAAAAAATCAGTTATGAAGACATATATTTCTGTTTAAATATGGAAACCAAACCATAAAGTTCTTTAAGAGCCAATTTTCAATTCCTGTCTAAGTGTTTTTTACATTTGCATTTTGCAGTTTTTCTGTATGAGTGGCTCCATCCAATTCAATCTGTCTTTTATAAAAATAATTTTTGTAATGTTATAAATTTTTATAAAATAATTGTATAATTATAAATATAACATTTTTTGCTGTAGGATTGTTTTGGAAAATCAATTATTATTTATCGGGTATCTTGGAGTTTACGGTCCGATTCAAAATTATTTATTAATGTAATTATAGTTAATTTAATATATATTTACATTTAATATGTTTTAATCTTATTAACATGTTCTCGTTATGCGTTTTCTCGATTACATTTTAACTACTGTACTCATATTAACATTTAATGCGTGGAAACGATTTTGAAAATCTTTTTTTTTAATCCTTCTCAAATTAAGTAATAAAACGTTACAGACATAAACGACCCTGATGTAAATTTCTATAATGATAACCATTTACTCAACTTTAAAACTCCTTACTTTTTTGATCATGAAATCAGTAATGAATTATGTGAAGTTAAACTTTTCGGTAATATTTGTGTTTTATATTTGAACATAAGAAGTACAAAAGCAAATTTGGAAAATTTTAAAGAACTCTTAGAGGAAACAAAATACTCCTTTAACGTAATTTGTTTGAGTGAAACCTGGGCTACTGATAAAGATTTCTACGATGATTTAAATTTATCAATAAATAATTATAATTCAATTCATTCTCAAAAAAATACTAGAAAGTGTGGTGGGGGACTAGTGATCTATGTTTAAAAAAACCTAACATTTAAAATAAGAGAAGATTTACAAATTTAATATCCATTTGAATAAAATATTTGATACTTCAAATCTAGAAAAAAAACCTTGTTATATTCTTGGGGATACAAATCTAAATTGCTTTGACTACACCGAAACTACTGTGGTGAATGATTTTTACAATAACGTTTTCTAACATGGTGCTATCCCACTGATAAACCGTCCTACACGTGTAACAAAAACAACAGCAACACTGAATGACAATATATTAACAAATTCCTATTTTGACACAAAAAAAAGGCATAATAAAATCTTCAATCTCTGATCACTTTCCTATTTATTTATTGCTTTTAATGTAAGCAAATATAAATATAACATAGCAAAAAAGATAGAGATTTTCCAAAAAAATTTTAATAATGCTAATATCCAAAACTTCAGAGCTGATCTCAAAAAGTTAGACTGGGGTCTTCTTGACTGCCGGGCAAGTACCAACAATACGTTTAATAATTTTTCAGATAAACTTTCTACGCTTTATGGTTTACATTTTCCAATAAAAAAAGTTATTGTTAAAAATAAGGACTTAATGTCACCATGGATGACAAAAGGTATGAGAA
>JAUZNK010082765.1:0-10195 GCA_035046665.1 Euphysa ruthae | reverse complement strand
TTTTTTATTACCTAAGAGTAATAAAGGTAATAAAGGGTCATTTTTCAGGTACAGATTTAGTTTGGGAGCAATTTTGCAGTAAATCCCGGGGCATCTGAAATCAAAGAAATAGGTTCATTCGCGAAAAATAAGCGTGAAATAGATTTCTTTCTACTCTCACAAATTATTTGCCTCTGAATTTTCTACGCATTATATTTATGTCTTGGTAAGATCCTTACTATCTTTAATTGACGGAGAGTATACAAACTGTGTTGTTGATTTCGCCTAAAATTTGATGCAGAATAATATTATTTAAAAAACAGCAAACCAACTCTTACGTAATAATTACCCCCACTGTTGTATCCGCAGTCAAATACTGTGTTTTGATAGGCTGGATTTGATCACATCCCCATCCCATTTGGATGCGTAACGTCCACCTTCAACTCACAAAAAGTGAAGTATCAACTATAATTATTTTAGGTTCTGCGACTTTTAAGCGCCTCAGGTTATGGTCACTCCATCAGGCCAAGATAATGTCTTCAATGGGAAACAAAAATAGTTAACCAGGTTATCGATAATATATCGTCGAAGGATGTTCTAAACTTTGTATTTTTCAAAACAGAACTTTCTCCAATAGCTGCAACATGTCTGCCAGATTTGAATGCAGTGACACAATCTTAACATTGGAGGATAACGCATTTCATGAACTAACTTAGTGTGCTAAGCCAACACCATCAAATTTAAAGCGTACAGAAGATAGTGTCAACTTTGATAGAAAATATATCCAACACCTTTAGTTCCACATAATAAAAGAAAATCAATATTTTTAAAAAAATTGATTATATTTCTAAAGATTAAGTCTTTTTTCACCAATTATTGCATTAGAGTTGCAGCTTTCTTAATTACACGCGAATGTCTGAGTTACACCCGTTGTTAAATGTTATACATAATGTCCTTAAAAAGTGTGACGCAAATGGAAGCCGTAGATTGGATAATATTTTAAAGATTCTAAGGTATTGCACAAAATGGTCAAAATTCAATTTTTCACATAAGCTCATGTTATATATCATTTTTTACGCTGATTAACTATCTCCATAGAACTTTTGTCTCAAACTAAACATATTACCAGTTATGCTAACAAAATTGCACAGGAATATACAAGATTATAGATATACAAGAAAAGTTTACAAATATTTTATCATGGAAATGAACCCCAAAAATCTTTTAACCTTTTACTCTTCACATTTGGAAAGAATTTCGTTAAGATTATATAAATTTATATAGTTTCATGAATATATATAACTGTCTCATTGATATTCGGTTTGGTTTTTGAGCTAAACATTCGTCCTCTCTTATTTGTATTACTGAAAAGATACGAGATGCTCTCGATGATGACAATTTTGCTTCCGGTATCTTTATTGATTAAAAAAAAAGCGCTTGACACTGTAGATGATAATATCTTAGTTGCAAATAAATTATTATGAAATTCTATATCGCATTTTTTTTTTTTTTTTTTTTGGATAACTGTGGAAAATATACATATCTTATCTTCTTATCTTAATTAAATTTATTTCATTTACAGTAAAAGATACTAAACTATTTCACTTTTTGAGACAGGAAAAGGTTTATATTTAAACACCTATGATAAGTTATTTGCTAATTAACAACGAAAAGACACTATACACATAAAGTAGCCTAAAAATACCCTAGTATACTAAAGTAACCACTTTATATTTGAACCACTTGGTATGGATTTAAAAAAAAAAATTTTTTAATGTTTGTTCAAAAAATTCAAATGGATACCATTAACTTTGAGAGAAATTTGGGCAAAATTGACAGACAATCCAACAGTGACATATTCATGCTTTGAAACAACTACGTTTGAGAAAATAAAAGCAGTAATAAAAGTAGTCCCAATAAAGAAATATTTATTATACAGACCAAAACTTAGCTCATATTCTAGTCCTAAATATATTTTTTCTTTAAATCTTTCACGGGTGATCCAAAATAACACACACCAAGTTTCATCCGTTTTAATTACGATAAATTGTTATCTTTTGCTGAACCATTGGGAAAAACCGTCGTAAAACCAAAAAAGAAATTACAGATTTTCGGGCAAAAACAGGTGGGATCGATACCATGAACTGCAAAAGGTTAAATGGACATTTTGTTACACTTACTTGTGCGTTTGAATATTTAAAGCTTCGGCGGCAATCGCCACATATTGTTACGGATTGTACACCGTACTTTTGAAACGAGCATGCTTTCGAGCCACATAGACTCTGCGTACCAAGTTAAAAAAAAAAAAAAAAAAAAAGAAGAAGAGGTTCACGAAATCTCTTTTTATAGAATGTTGGCTGGATATTGAATCCATCTATCATGGACCATTATATGATTTGATAATGGCATCACAGTCCATGATGTTGTGCTGCTTTTTTGGTTGGCGGGAGTTTTTCTGGACTAATAATTCCCTTGCATGCCAAATCAGCATACTTCTGATATCTAGAAAGAGTTAAAATTTCAAAAATACGAAATTAAATGGCATGGTATTCGGCATTGAATCATTAAACCAAGTATAAGCTAGACTAAACACTGAATGCTTATGATATTACAAAGTCAGTTGACAACAATAGTGAAAAAATACCTTATTCGACTTAACCTGTCATTCTTCCTTCCACCGCACATCATTTTGAACACCTTGATTGCTGCTGAACCAACTTCCGATTGTATCCAAATATAGAAGATGTTGTATCACAATCAGTGAAAACATGTAGAAAGAGCAAGTTTTCCTTAGTAAATTTGTTTAGCAAATAGGCATGTTTGATATTCCAGGCTTTGTTTCATCTTTCTTGCAAGATGGTTCTCACTGCCCAATGGTGAACCAAAATGACAGCGATATCATTTGCAACAGCAACTGTAGTTGTGGAGTTCGACTTATCAATGCAATAGTATTACCAGCACCACAATGAAAATTAGTTAATTCGATGTTTGCTCGCCGAAGTAATCTACCCTATGGGGGATTAGGAGGTTTTTAGACTCAGGCATGGAAAGAGCGTATCCAACCGTGGTGCCCCAGGGTCTAGTGCGGTTTGTAATCCGGAGTGAGAGGGCCATAAGACTCCTAGGCGCATTCCTCACGTCCACAGACAATTGGCAAATATTGACATAGGTGAGGACGGTTTCACGTAGACATATAGTTGGTAATTTTAAATCTACACCCCTCATTGTCCACAGCTCCGAGACCTTGATTGTTTTCAGTTAGAGGTGCTTCAGGCCGTATTATACCAAACAACGAAGGCAGATAAAAGATAACCGTTGTGAAAATGAATACCTTACAATCATGCCACAAAAATGTGTGAACAATATATTGCGGCACATATCGCCAGCAAGCTACATCTTGGTAGAACGCCGCCTGTCCCATTAATCTATTTAATGTAGGGACTAAATCCGCGAACTTACTTTGTAGGCCGTGCTGTACAAAACGCGTTGCTCAAAAATTGATACAGAGAATCGTGCGTGAAGAGACGTTGCTTGTGTTATGCGTAAAATGGTTTAAACATCCATTTAGAGGCTTTTCTGACTGGGCCATATCGGAATATATATTCCCACCATGAATCAACGCTCCTTTGCTCTACCCAGACAGGAACAATATCAACAAAGGTGGCACAATTGTCTGGAAAGAGATAGAGGAAAGTGCCGATTCGACATGCGCCGGTAGCAAGAGGGTCATATATCACGAAGAAAGCAAGGCATATTGGGTGTCTTTTGAAAAAGATATTAGAATAACCATAAACATGGCCTCAGAAGTGTTAGAGTTTTTGAATCCAGACGAATACATGTTATTCACTGTTGTAGGTAAGTCAGCTAAGGAACCCCTAGCACAGGTGACCGAGGAAGGAGGTGTCTATGACCACTACTTTAAGTGGTAAACTGTTGTTTGCGGGGATCTTCGCTACTTCGTCAACCACTTCTAGGACAGGTTGACGCCCAAGCACCATTGAATATTAGAATACTTTGACAAGAAATTCGCAAGTAAAGGTTGCTCATGCGAGTGTATGTTTGCCGTTGAGATTGCCCTCAAAGTTAAGTTGGTTGCTGTCGGTGCTCTGTGTAACACCCTGTGGGACAGTGAGTTTTACAGGTCTAGGGCAAAGATTTTTGCGCCTTGTCATAATAACCATGCCTGGGAAGACATCCCGATCGACCATCTAAAAATCAAAATGTCTACTTACTGTAGGACGTTGCCGAACAGGCCTTGCACAACCTCTATTCCTCATACGCTAATAAAGTAATTCGGACTACTACAGCATAAAAAACCATTGAACAGAGAACGAGGGTCATAGAGATCGCTTTCGAGGTTATGTCTATCCCCTTGACCACAAGACTATGGTTGTGTGGCCAGGCTCTTGTTGGGAGCGATGGTTCGCTATAGAGATCACTATCTGCATCCTGAGCGATTGACGAAGCATTCAAAGAGGAAACTGGAGCAGCATGAGATGATGCGAAAAAGCTAGATCTAGAAACCAAATACCACAAAGCCACCCACTCTATGGGTGGTGCTACAGCGTAGTGTTTCGGATAGTGGCTTGATAGGAAAGATAAAAGACCGAACCCTGTGAAACACTGAGGCGTTTGGAAGGCGGCTCAGGTTGAGTCTAAAGTATGGAACAGCCAAGATAACACACAAGCGAACATCACCATTTGAATACGCGAGCAGCCTATCTGGCATGCGAAGATTCTCCCAAGGGAGGGGTTGGTGTTGCAATTGAACTTGTGCACGAGTATGGCTTCCAAGAAGCATGATACGTCGAGCAAACGTAAAGGTTGCGTTCCTTAGCGAATTCCTCACCAGAACTGGTGAGTAAAGCTTTCTGCTTGTATGTTCGATCCAAACACTCATCTGTATACCGTCGGTCGCGTGGGAGAGCATCTGCGTGAAAACCAAGGATGGATAACCACTCCAGAGCTCAGACTTACTCGACTCTGGGGATATGCAAGAAGTCACTGCAAAGTGTTATACTATGTGTAACCATAGTATAGATAGTTTGTATTATGGTAATATATTTGTTTACGCCAGTAAGGATCACAGAAAAGATCAAATATGCAATGAAATATTCATACTTTTATAGTTCTATTCCATAAATAAATACTATTAAAAAACGGTATTTAGAAACAATTGTCTCTCTGCACTTACGTTTAATTTTATTTGCAAATTTTACATAAAACTTCTGTGTGACCTTTGCAAAATGATTGGGTTACATTTGACACACCTACCTTTCGAGCGGTAATACAATTGTTCACGTGATCTTTTTTAATCTGATGTAATAATAATGTTTGACACACAAACAATATAACGACGTTGTGTGTGACAATCAGCAACATTGCGTTGATTTATTTCAATACCTAGTACTCGATGAATTCATAGAGTAAGATCAGCTATATTTGAATTCACATACCTGCGTTGAATCTCCGGTAATACTAAGGATTTACCAAGCTGATACGTGAACTCAAATGTATATAACTTATTTGGATGTTGTGATTCCTTTACGATAGTTTTACTGTTGGTTCGAACTAAGAGGAAAGAAAGGTGTATCATGGCATTGTGACTTGCTCTTATGCCTACTAAACGATTTTCCATTACATATGTCCTTTTTGCATTAGTGGTGAAAAACAGAATTGGCTTGAAGTAGAAAACGTTCATAATTTACGGGACTCTGCACGTCATCCATATTTATAAATTTTGGTTTTCGTGGTACTACTGCTTCATTCTCAACATAATTTTCCTCAATCACATCAACTGCGTCTTCCAAATGTATATCTATATCTTCGTCTTCATCATTAAAATTAGAAATAGAATTATCACTCAAATGACCTTCGCCACAAAGTTATCTTCATCAAGGTTATCAGAAAACTCTTTAGTATCTGCTCTTTGGTACCTATACTATGGTGTGATTTCCATTTTTGAGACATTTTTACAGTAATCAATTCTATTCGAGTACGATCGACACTACAGCAAAGTGATAAAGAACATAACGCAGTGTTGCGGCAATTCACACCCAATTTGGAGAAATTTCAAAACTGGCGGGAGAATGCAGAGTAGGGTTAAGGATTCTAATCATTTTAATAGGATCTATATTAGTGAAATTAATCACTTCTTTTGGTACTTTTCCATTAATCACCAAAAAAAATTTTTTTTTTTTTTTTTTAATTTAAAGTTATATAAACAACCAATATAAAATTATTTGTCATTCAATTAGTTTGGCGGCCAGTAAGCTGAATTATCAGCTAAAATTTCTTTCAAATAAATCTAATTCTTTATGTCATTAACGCCACATCCATTCACACAGATAAGAATCAGGCATAGATCGATGCGCCCCGCTGTGTCTTTTATTTTGTTCTTTGGCTGATTTCCAAGATCTCTCAACAGATTGTGTGTGGGTATCTGTTATCGGATCATTGTGCAAAATCCCTCTTTCTTGTAAAAATTGAAAGCTTGATTCCTTGTCGTGCACGATACCAGAAAGAGTTAAAGGTTCATGATACAAAGTTATAAGTATAAGTAAATAAATATTTATATAACTTATCTTTGCTGTTGTTGTGCTCCGTCTTGTTAAATACTTCTGATAATTGAATGGTAATTACCACTACTGTGTTTGAGATTGTGTTTTTGATAGTAATTTTGTTATGTTTTTACAAGTAATTTTTTATGTTTTTACTAGTAATTTTTTTTTTTTTTTTTTGGGGTGGGGTAGGGATTAATGGAAAAGTAACCTTCTTTTCATTAAATTCTTGACCTTTGCGTTTGCAATTCTAAAACACCCAAATATTTTTGAGATATTTTTGAGTTTAAAAGAAACTTATCACGTGACCACATTTTCTCTTTTGATAACTTGAGAGCTTCAATTTCTTTCACAAAAAAAGACCAGCTTTTATTTCTAATTAATAGAAATAAAAAAAAAAAAAAAATACCAAAGAAACCTACATGTCTTTATGTGCAAATATCAGCAAATTTTAAAAATAGGGGATACAAAAAATATATACGTGATTATGCGAGTTATTTCGATATCATCTCAAATAGCTTCTTTTTGTATGCTAGATAATAAATGCTACCACAGTTTTGTATTTAGTCTTGAAACAACGGCTGCTCGACTATCTGGATGAAGATTGTTGAAAAATATCGTACCAGTGAGTAACTCAATATCTTTTATAGTTGTCACGTGATATTTGATATGATCGTAGTCACTCTAGATTTAAAATTAGTATAGATTAATACATGCATTATTTTAAATATACGTCAATATAGCGTGCGTGCATTTATACAAGTTCTATATTATATTTAAGTGTTTTGTCAAAAAACTAATTTCGGAAAATGCTTAAGGTGTTTTTACACTAATTCAAACCTTAAAAATACATATATTTTGGTACTTTCATCTATGTAGAAAATTATGTAGAAAATTGTGGCGAAAAAAATATACATATATAAAAAGTTGCCTATAGGATCACATTTTTCATTTCAAAAAGAGAGTTAAATCCCTTGACTACGGAGTTAGCAACAGTCATTTTCCATATGTATAAGCCTAAAACAGCAAATAAAATATGACGCTGCGATAAATAGCTTTCTATAATAATGCCCAATTGAGTTCAAATTTTTAGAGGTTGTTTGCCTATATAAAATACACTTTCTCTACCACAAACATATTTTTCCAATAAACTCCTGAGATATGGGGTCATCTTAATTCGATTTTCGGGCCTGATTACTATTCTAAGATGTAAATTTTTATTATTTAAATGATTCCGCTGCAGTAGAGTTGTTTCCCTCGTGCGATTTACATGTAAAAATTTTTAAGTCAAAATCCTTTTCCATTTTTGAGTTATTTATCGCAGCGAAACTGCGAGTTTTTGGTCGCGCGCACAAAAAAGCATGACCAAAATTTTATTTTCAGAGATTTTCAACATACTTTTGAAATTTTATGATGTAGAAGTATAATATAATACATATATCCGTTCAGATGAAAGGGGTTTAAATCCATTTAAATACATTTTTTTTTTTTTACAAATGCGAGATTATATCATGCTATGATTTATCCACATTCCTCCAAGATATTATTGTTAAAAGAAAACAAATCATCATACCCTGCATAGCCTCTTGGTATTATGTGGAAGCACAAATGATATCGTATCAAGCACCCCATGACAGACGTTGTTTTGCAATGCAGCCGAACATTTGTAAACAATTTTGTAGAAATGTGATGGTATTACTAAACCAGTTTTTTCATTCTTTAGGCGGCTGAATTGAAAAAAATAACTTGAAAATGCACGGAATAATTTAATTTTAAAATATTTAAAAAATTGTAACGATTATTATGTTTATTGAGCCAACAATTAGACTAAGTAAGCTAAATTTCGAAAAAGACCTACCGGCTTGGTCCTATTTGAGTTGAAGGAAAAAAAATCACTGAACTTTAGACGGGATCAAACTCATACTAAAAGGTTTCTGTAACTAAAGTTTCAACCGCTCGCCTTGAAATGAGCAGATGAAAATGAAACATAAGCCAAAAAATGTTATAAACATTTTTGAGTAGAAAAAACTACTTTTAATGAATAAAATTATCTCAAATTTGTAACAAAGGAACGAAAATTCATCATCAGAAAACAAATAATGATTAAAAAAAAAGAAGACATTAATTTGATAAATATTGTGATCGCAAAAAATGAATGACCTCTTGTTCAACTTTTGTTAAAAATTACCTTTACTGGCACGCTGTTTGATGAAAAAAAATATACGGGGATAACTTGCTACCTTTTTTCTTCATTTAGAGCATCTTTTATACCATCATTATTATAATCAAATATGCTTCCAGAGATAACGTACAATGTTTCGTATTTGAGAGCCCAACTTCGTACCAAATTCTCTAAGGTAACCCATGGCCCTGCAGATAAACGAAAAGATATACATTTTGATAAGATTTTTCTTCGAGCTCCATTGTTGTAAATCAAAGTGCAATTTTTTTATAAAAAATTAACACGTTTTGGAAAAAACTTCCACAAAAAAAATCTTTTTCGCTTCGACTTTATTTTGATAATCCATGTTCATATACTTTAGGTATGTAAGTAACTAACGTTTATAATTAAAACAAATTTATTTTACACAAACCAATAAAAATGGATCCCAGTACCCTTTAGGATTCTAAAGTTTTTTTTACTAACGAGTAATAAAACTTTGGTTCAATAAAACGATGTTTTCAGATGTCAAAAGCAAATCAAGATAAATAAAGCGATTTTAACGAAGGTTATGACAGCCATACACCATACACCATGAATCATACACAAAAACAATATTTTCGATTTTCTAACATTAATCAAAAACTTTGCAGAAATATTTTCTCGAAGAAAAAAAAAATTTTTTTTTTAACAAATTTGACCTGTTTTGGGGCCTGGGCACGAGAAATTGTTTAAAATCAGCGTCATGTCAAAATAAAATTTTCTAACCTCGCAGCAAATTTCGGAAAAAATCTTAGAATACCTTTTCGAGAGAGATATTATTAAATTTCCATTTAAAGAGTGGATTTTAGCGACAAATTCAATTCCCCGCAGCTTTCAACAAAATACGGTAATAAAAAGCGTAAAAATATTTTCATTTGAAAATTCCTCGACGTTAAGAATAAGCTAGAGGGAAAAATGTTCATTTTGAGGCCAAATTTCGAGAGAAAATTCCCATTTTATACGGAAAAATAAGCATCCAAAAAATTTTATGGGCGCATTAGGCCTAATAAATTTTAAAAAATGGTTGAAAAATTTTAAAAATTCGGAAATAAACTTTTCTGACACTACAAATTTTTTTGACAGAATCAGAAAATCGTTTCTCGAGAAAAATCGAAAAAACTTTATTTTTAGAAATAGGAAAAGTTGCGGGGCTTGAGCTCCAAAAACAAGTTTTCGGCAGGCCCTGCAACAAATAAAAAAAAAAACAAAAATAAGTAAATAAAACAATCTTCACTTGCATCTAAAAACGGAGAACTTTGGTACCGCCAGCTTGACAAGATACCGAAGCAGAATGCATAGAAGGTATAACTTATTAGTGCCGATTTCTAGATTTTATTTTATAGAACAAAAATTGAAATTCATCCCTGTTAGTTAAATTTTCGAAATTATACCAAATTATCTTGTCTTATTTTATGGATTTTAATGATCGCAACTAACATTTTTTTAAATTTAA
>JAUZNK010082754.1:0-13061 GCA_035046665.1 Euphysa ruthae | reverse complement strand
TATATATATATTTCTAATCTTTTTGTTTTTTCTACTGTTTCTTTTTCTTTATGGTACCAATAAAAAGCTGTGTCATCGCTAAAAAGTTGTGGAAAATTTCTTGGTAAAAAAATTATCTATATAACGAATGAAAGATAGATTTTGCCCTTTTCTGTGGCTCAAGATAATTCATTTGATTTAAGCCACGCTTAAGCTTTATTAAGTTTGGTGTTAATATTGGTAAAAAAAATGCTTAAGCTTTCATGAGATAATGACATGTGTCATCTGTAAACATGATTTAGTATATCAGAAACTTTTAAAAAGAAAAAGATAAAAAATTACTTCCAATTTAACGGAATGAAAAAATTAGGAATATATGAACCATAATATCATATACACACACATATTCATCTAACAACTGCCCCTTATAAGGAAAATGTCATATTTTGCCAATTTCTCAAGATTTAGTCTATGAATATTTTCAGTCAATTAGCTATAGAGGAAAACATTTACATATATATATATATATTTATAAATATATTTGATATATTTACACATGTATCAAAAATTCTTGTTACTTTGCCGTTAAATGAAGTGCCATCAGAGGGCCATCCATAAATACCTGTCTGTTTGGCATAGTCTGGCCAAATGTTAAAAAAAGGTGTTGCCATCTATAATAATTTTCCATTTTTTAAATGTTATTATTACCTACAGAAAAAATAATATAAAAATTATCAACTTAAAAATAAAAACAAGAACAAGTTTATAAAGACAAGAACACCATTGGAAACATTAGTACAATTTTTAGTAAGATTTCTAAAAGTGTTGAATATTTTAAAAGGCCACAGATTCTTTAATCTTGGTTGGAAATTTATTCCATTTTGTGTTACTTTTTGGTGAGAACCAAACAAAAAAATATCCCCTATACAGAATCGGCTGATAGGGTAAACTAAACAGACAAAAAGAGAATTTTTTTTTAAATCCAGTATTATCCAGTCATTTTCCTTATCAATACTTAATATTAGGCAAAATATTGAAAAGAAATAGTAAGCAGAACTCCAGTAAAATGGGAATCTTTGTTGTTGGAGTTGCCAAGCCATTTACCTCATTAAAGCATAAGAAGATTTTAATAATCAGATTGCATAAATTCTCATTCTGGAACATTCGAAAAAAAAAATAAATAAATAAAAACTACAGGAACCTCTCCATCAAATTTTAAAGATATCACATAGCTTAACAAAACAGAATAGTCTCCAAATATAAAAAAAAAAAAAAAAAAAAAAAAAAAAATTTAAGACTGGGTTAAATCTATCATAGATTTTTAAAAGATACTAATGCTGTGCCCAGTCCCATTGCACTTCCAATAAAAAATGACCCTGCAAAAACACCAACAAATTCTCCAATTGCTTTAAATAAAGACCCTGCAACAAATGCCTGCGAAGTGTACGATTCTACTGATCTAAAATAAAATTTATAATCTAATACCTTGTTATTATTTAAAGGTGAATAAAATCTTGCACAACAATATTTCATGATTTTTAATGAAAAACTTGTGTTATCACTTTCGTATGTTACCATATAAACGGTGATAACCATTTTGCCTTTGTTGCAAAACCTCTTAAATTCCTAAGATAAAAGATTTGATTTTCTACAGGATACATTATGTAATTTATTATTTTCTACAAGATATATTAGGTAGTTTATCACTTTTTATAAAGAATATTTTACCATAATACATATGATTTTTAGGTAAATTTAAGAGTACACCTTATTAATGCATCACCCACATAAATTCACACACTTTTTCTTCATAGTCAAAATTTTCTGAACAAAGCTTTTTACAAGGCAGAGCAATTTAAGCTTTTCTTAAGAAAACCACACTAGCTCTTAATTTTTAAATTCAGCAGAAACTGCAGAGTTAAGTTTTTTGTGTGTCTACATATTAGCAATCTAACTCTACTTACCTAAATAACACAATTGCAACAGCATCATTTAAAACACTTTCCCCAAAAGCAATTGCATACAAATCAACATCGACATTCAAATCATGGAAAATAGCCAATACAGTCACTATAAAATAAGAACAAGAGCTTCCGCACTGAATGAAAATTTAAGTGCTTATTTCTATAACTGTTAAAAATCAGCAATTGCATAAATGAACATACTTAACAAGAGACTCATCTAGACTTTTACAGTAACATATCAACTTTAGGCTTATTAAATTACTTTGATATTTTTATATGTTTAAATGTCACTTAGAATTCTTATTTTAAAAGCAATGCTTTATTTTCAATTTTTAGTTGTTTAGTAAAACTTATTCACTTTTTTTCAGATTATGAAAAATTAGAGGCGAATAAATTTTTAAAGTGTTAAAGGTGTATTTTTTAGAGCCTTAAAATATCAAATTAAAAATCAAAAAAAAATTTCATCAAATCTTCCATTTTTTTTTTTTTTTGTGGTAGTATGAAGTTTGAACATTTTTTATTGAAATTTGATTAAACATCCCCAGTTGTCATGCCAACAAGAAATCAATTCTCAATTTTTGATATATCACAAAAACAGATCCTAATATCTAAATATTGGGATCTATGTTTGTCCTTGCTAGTACAGGATTTTCCTAATATGCAAAGTCACTAAAAATTCATTTTATGTCATTTTTGGAGGAAATTTCGTCACAACGTCACAACGTCACAAACGTCTTCACAAAAAGTTTTATTTTTTTAACACAAAAAACTTGAAAAGGTCTAATTAAATCAACGATTTAATTCCTCGTATATCGCCCCCATTAGAAGCTGGATGTTTTATAACATTTACGCGAAACATGGTAAAAAAATTTATTTAAAATAAATTGAAACAAACCTGGATCTGTAGCAGAGATTAGAGAACCAAACAGCAGACATTCATGGAATTTAAATTCTGTGTACTTATTTGCAAACATTGATACAAACCCATACATCATACCACTACATAAAATTGAAAATAAATACATCATTTTGATATTCTATAACAAAAGCCTTTTAAGTCATGGATATGGACAGACAAATTTTTTTTTAAGTTAACATGCATTGGCAACAAGGTCTACTTTGAGCTTCCTCATACTCTGCATTGTCAAGAAAAGCACTAAAGGCAGGCTTTTTAAGTAGCAAAAAAATATATAATAATTAAAAGTAGTTTTTATTATGATTATTAATTAATATATTAAATTATTAATAATATTATAGGATAATTACAGAGTTTGTATAATCAATAAATCCAGCTAGTGAACTTTATTTGCTTTAGCAGAGGGTAAAATTAGAGCTGTTTATAAAAAATTTGTTCAAATCACACATGTAGAAAGGAGTTATTAAAAAGAGTGGAAAATTATTGATATATTTTGTTTTTATATATAAAGTTTTTGCACTAAATAACTTAAATCCATGCAATGAATTTTTACCACTTTTGCGAAAGCAAAAAAGCGAGCACAGCAAGTTTTGAACCTGGAGTTCATTTGGCATTAATGTGAAAAATTCTCTAAATTAAGGAAGGTTTTTTTTTGCTGACTCTGCAGAAATTCATATCGATTTTTGAGGTGAAATTCATGTTTAAATTTGTGCCTATTTTTCTCATATTTTGACTCGCCTTCCCATTTCTTTATTAACAATATTTGAACAGTAGAGAATAATTCAATCAAGACAATAGTTACCAAATTAAAACCAAAACAAAATTAATCTCAATAAACTGTCAACAGAGAATTTAATTTAAAAGTTACAAAAGAATAATTCCATTCAAATGCTCTTATTGTTGAAATATTTAATTTTGTCGTTAAGCATAACTGTTTTATGAAAAATTAAGTTAAAATAAAGCGTCGCATTATTTTAAATTGAAATAAAATATAACTTAGAACACCTATTTAATGAAAGATAGTAAAAAATAGTACTGTGTATAACTTGATGTATTGGATTTTATAAAACACTCTTTCTGTTAAATAACGGTGTTGAATTTAATCAGAAAATATGATAATTATCTAAATTCTAAAATCCTGACTAAATAATATTGTGAATAACTAAAAAAACCCTAGTTCTACTTTTGTAGAATTCTCTCATTTCCATCAGATTTTGATTAAATAATTTCAGTTTTAGTAGGGGTATCAATGGGAGTATTAAATGGAAAGGGGGTTATTAAACAATTTACGAAAAATAATGTCAAAAAAAAAAAAAAAAATCAAAAACCTATTAAGTGGCCATTGCCTAACATTAAACAAAAACTAAATTAATCCTTTAAAACAAAATAAAATATCATGAAGCCAGTAATAAAAATAATGACAAACATAATGACAAAGATAAGTTTAAAACAACAACAGCAGCATGTCATGTTCATTCTTACTTCATCTCTTTTTTCTCGTTTTTTTTAAGGCATTTAATTGACTTTTCTAAAAAATTAAGTCATGCTTTCAAGTAATAACTGCGTATATCACAAATAAAATAAAATATTGAAACAGACACTGACACAAGATCAATATGTTCAAGGTGAAAAAAATTCATTACCCAAAAACCAATGTTGAAATTGTTGTCCCCACAAAAGCATAAGTCAATATTGCTCCAAGATTATTGAAAAAGAACCTCTAAAATAAAAAGAAAGATTATCACAGGATTCAGTCATTTATTTTTATTTATTAACATTGCTATTGTATAGGTTGAATTTTAAATAATTTTGAGCACATCCTTTGTAGTAATTCAACATCAGTCTTATAGTCTATATCTAAAGGACTTAAAAAATGTAAACAAACATTGAAAGCTACAGGTAGTTGCATTATAGAAATTACATTTCTATATTCTATGCTATTGGTTCATCACATAAACTTAAATTTTTTTTTCTCATGAAACCAATATTTTTTTTTATTTAGCCACTTAATAGGAGTCAAGAAGTTCAATAGATTACTATAAAAATTAATATTTGCTTCATGGTTTTAATTTTTCCTATTTCTCACTCTATATGAAATTTTAACAGCAGCTGCTTCGTCCGTTTCAGATATACAAAAATATAATTTCTATAACAAAACCACTATCAACAATCACATTGTCCTCAGGTTCTAGTAAATCTAAAAACTGTGATTTACAAGCAATTTCTTTGTCAGAAACTAACCCAGTTCACAACATTGGGACAGAAGTTTTTACATCGCTTAATGATATGCTGACTAAAGATTTCCAAGAATTATTATGCTTATATACAGGCCAAGATTGTGATTGGACTTTTATCGATGGATGGGTTTTTACTGATAAACATTTTGGTATTGTGCCCTAAGTGTTCTTATCAAAAATAAACAACACTGTTACAGCAACACAGTTTCCATCTTATTTCATTTTTTCATATCATTATCTGGAAAATTCTGGCAATGAACATTTTTTTTGAACCTCTCTTATAACAAAATACTATCAATTTCCAATGATGTGCTACAAACTCATAACAATGTATACAAGTAGAATACTCGCAACTAAAACACAAATTAGTATACCCAAATACAGTACATTATTTTCCTCTTCATTATTTCTTATTAGCCTTCTCATAATCTTCTTCACTGATTTTTGAATCTTAAATTTGATTTATCTAAATTGTAGTTTCAGATAGGATTTTACATATAAAATTATAAACTTTTTTTTGAGGACGCAATGCCTGACAACAAACAGGGTATTGGATGATGTTACAGGATCTATTTAAAACAAGCTTAAACAACGCAATTAAATTTCAAAATAAAATTTTAAAATTCTTTTTAAGGGTCTTCAAGATCCTGGCCTTAATTGAGCCCAAGAAACAAGTTGTTTCACACATCATCAAACAAGATTGATCAATTTGGAACCCTTTTATCTCATTCAAACTTGTGTGATCTTGAAACCCAAATCTCCATACCTTTTTCATGTTATACCCAGCGAAGAATATTATGGGAGGTAACAGAGCGTAAAAGAATACTTCTGGATCAAATACAGCCTAAATAAAAAAAAATTGAAAATTAATACCACCAGAAGCAAGATGGCTAATATGATATTCAGACTTCCTCAATTACAATATTCTTCAGCAAAAAAAGTATTATAGGTCCAAGTTTAACATTGTTTAACGCTTATTTAAAAAAAAAATTCATATTAAATAAACTTAGATATTAGATTCCTTACCCAAGCACAATGTCATTATAATCTCAAATGAACTCAATAATTATAATTTTGTAGAATGAATGTTTTCATAACAGACATAATAACAAACTTAACACTTAGACACGCAGTACGCAGTCATATCAAGGTGTATTTTAACACCTGTAAACAGATTTGGGAGCCCAAATAATTGACTAAAATGTTAAAATTTATCAATGTTTTTATAATATATTTATTGGATTTACTCAAGAAGTAATATTTTCAGGTTACTAAACTTTCTATCTGAAGCTAATTATAACAGAATCTGACACAATATTAGGGTAAATCAATGATCTTTAATTTTTATGTTCCTAACTCAAGCAAAACAGGTGTCCCCAAACTAACTCTGGATATGACATTACTATGACAAAAGCTGCATCTAACTTAGATACCGCTAACTATTTGACACATATTATTTTTCCTGTTGAAGGGTGGATATCATTTCCTTCACAAAATTTTCCTGCTAATTTCAATTATGGACATGTTTTGAATTTTATTGTGAAATCAGTTTCTAATGCATATCTTTACTCACAAAATTCAAACAATATAAAATATGACATTGATTGTGAAGATTCTTCTACAGCCAAGCCTTTACATAAAGGGAGATGGTTTTGTTGAAAACATAGAGGATAGTCTATGTCCTTTGATAAAATATTACCATTTGTTTTTGAAATAGTAACATTTTTTTTTATCAAAGGACATGTTCATCATTCCATGAAATCTGAAAAAACTTTACTTGTTTCTCAAAAGTAGCTCAATAATGTTAGTACATTATATAAAATTCATTAAATCTAATTTCCAAGCTATTGTAATTGGTAGATGTGGCCATATTCCTGCACTTCAATTTTTAAGTGACTACATCACCAAATAGTTGATAATGCATGTACATCAAAAAAGTGGAACAAAGGCAAAAAAAAAAAAAAGAATCCACAGCCTCTTCATCAAGCTACAATTTATAGGACAAACTTTAAATTAAAACATCCAGATTGCCTCCCTTCCCCTCCTCATGTTGTCAGTGTGTTTTCATTTTTGCAGATGCTTTATAGGTTTTTCAATTTTTCAAATGTTTGAATTTTTAGGTGTTTTATAGGTTTTTTTCACTTTTGCAATGTTGAGATATGTCATTCATTTTTGCAGATGCTGTAAAGATTTTTCCCTTTTGCAACCGTTTGATTATATTTTTTATTTCTCTCTATTTTAGACATATCGGGGTCTAATACACATTTCCTTATTGATCCCTATTGAAAATGGTGTTATTTTCAGTTGCTCTTTAATTTAAGTTTGTTATCATCAAATATATTTTACATTTGTCTGATGTTGGCATGTCAGGGTTTAATTAAAAATCAATCATAAAAGAAAAAACATAAAATTCTTTCTCAGTTCCCAATATTCAAGATATTCGAAATTTTTATGACATTCTTTCTTTTCTCTACTATTCCAGTTGCAAAAAGATAGAAGCTCCTCCCAAGGTATGATTAAAGTTGGTTCTGCACTAATTAAACAAAAATCTTTGTTTTATCTTAATATCCATATGATAATAAAAAAAATAAATTTGATCAGGGTTTTTTAGTCTGTGAAAAAGTACGAAACAGTGTAATGATTTTCAGTTAAATCATATCTATTAAGTGCTCATTTATTTTGGAGTACTTTTTTGTGAAAATTTTTATTTTTCCAGGTTTAGCGAGCCTTATAAAATGTTTATCTGGTGGTAATCTTTCAGGATAACGAGAATCTTTGTTTGTTTGTCTGCAAATTAATCCCAAGATACTTTTCACGTAAAATCACAAAATATATTTACAAACAAGCATCAGAGTGCTATGTAATGACCATATTCTGAGAAAAACCAGTTTTTGTTATACGTCAAGCCAAATAAAATCTAGATAAAAAATTTGAAATGTTTCACGGCCTGTGGAGAAGCCTTTAATTGTCAATTAATTTGAAATTTTAGGAATAAAAAGTAAATGGCTTTAAAGAAAAATGACTGGACAGACAAACATGAGAGAATTAATAAGAACCTACCAGCTTCAACAGATGATTCTTTATTAACAGTTGGACATGAATAAATTCATAACCCTAAATAACAGGAGACTCAGTATCAAAACTTAAAAATCATACCTTTGTTTCAAACTCTCCACCTTCTTTGACAGTGGTATGGAGAATACCAATAAGAGAATACGAATAACTTGCTTTATTTGAAGCAGTCACCCAAAGCCGCTTAGGTGGAGTATCAAAACTGATATTAACTGGCATACCTTGTGTTTTAGCACTACCATCACTGTATTTTACAATCAAGCCAACAAGAATACCTAAAAATATGGAGTCAAATATATTGCAACAACACATTAGGCAAAATTAGTTACCTTCATAAAAAAAATATATTCAAAAATGTCATTATAAAAATGAGTTAAACTCATATGTAAGAAAATAAACTTTTTTTTGAGAAATATAAGCTTATTAAAAAAATAAAAGAACAAATTAATATTTGGATTTATCGACCCTTTAAACCAATTTTAAACATTCATAGCAAAGAAAACTTAACAAAAATTATTATCATACTAGTAATTTGATTATTTTAAAATGTTAATTAATAACAGAGTTTACACACATGCACAAGCACACCCAAAAACACACATACACGCATGCACGCAAGAACTGTTTAAAGGTTATTAACCAAAATTTGACAATTTCTTTCCACATCGTAAAAATAACAAATCGTGTTTTCTAATAATGTACAAAATTAAGATCGAATTTAAACAAAGCTTCTGGAAAAAGATTACAAAATCCTTCATTTGAACAAAGCGTCTTTTTCAAATAAAATATTTTCTAGAATCATAAAATTTTGCGAGCATCTGGGAATATATATAACTTGTTGAAAAAATTTACAAATATCATGTTTGACAACTTCCCAGTGCTGAAAAGGACTGTCAAACAGTACAGGAACAGAACGGGGCATTTTTTTTTTTTTTTTTTATGTGGGATTTTAAAATCTTAGATAATTTGAGTGAAATAATTTTTTTTTTTTTAATATTAAAAATATTAAACTGTTTTGGTTTGTCAACTATAGTATAATACATTGAGAAGGAAATTATTTATTTCCTTTCTCATGAACAATCATCACTACAGGCACTCATCTCGTTTCTTATAAAATTCAAGAACTGTCTACAAAAATCTAATCCTCATAAACCATTGATCATACACACTTCCTGAAAACTGGTCTCCTGTTATCTGTAAATAAGGTCATTGTTGATAGTCTGCATATGAACGACCGTACAAGTCGACCTGCACAACATCTACTGAATTAATTGCTGTTAAATCCCGTATGACAATGTATGCAAATAATAAGTTTTTATACGGAATCATAAAAACTGTTTCTTATTTGTTAATTTCAACCCAAAAGCTCTTCGAACACTTTCTCATTTTTTGCATTAAAAGGATATTTGTTCAATTTGTTAAGCACTACATTGTTGTCTATGACTTAGTAGCTATAGCCCTAAATAATAGATGAAAAAAATTAAACTCCTAGTGCCTGTTTTTGGAGAAGTTTTGTGAAGAACAATTAAGAGTTCAACTCAAAACATAATTTCAATCATTTCATTTAGTTTTTCCTGAAACATCTCAAAAACACCTTGTTAATACTCTGAAGAGTAAAAACTCATAATGCTCAAGAGAGGATTTCCACACCACATCAATGATTTGAACACTCTATTTGCCTAATTTTTCATTATTCATTTGTTGAGGAACACTGCTTTTCTCATTAAAGTTGTTCACCAAAACTTGCTTAAGCTAAAAAATAATTGCACCAGCTCAAAGAACTTCTAAGTTCGTTAAGACTAGATTTAGTTGATCAATACTCTCAGAAGCCTAAACTTATTAAAATAAACTATTCATAATGATCTAAAACTAGCCAAAAAAAATTTCACAGTTTACAGTGAATGTGAACTGCGAATGCAATTTTATCTTCATCTTCTCAATATTAGCCTCAAATTCATGAATTTCTTTTTTCTTTCATGCACTACTTAAAGGAATTCGCCTTTTTAACCAATTTCTTCATTTCCATCATGACATCTGTAATGCATCAGCATCTATTTCCTTCACAAGATTATTTTCACTGTTTACAGATTCCTTTCTTATTTGTTCCAAGTCATTCTTGCATTGCATCTAGTACCAACAGAGTTGCAAGATAACAACAAAGAATTATTAACCGGAAATGATCTAATACTCCCATGATGAATAATGTCATCATATACTAATTGTAACGCATCTTTAAGATTATCAACAAGCGCATGCTTGTTAATATTGAAACCACGTTCCACAGCACTTTGTCCGTGACTCAAAATAAACAGAAACTTTCGGACGCACCAAAAATCTGGTTACACTTTTAGATTCACGTAAAAACCAAGAAATTCATCAATACGTATAATTTTTTTATTAGAATTGGCAAATTTATTCTTGATACCTATAACAACCTTTTGAAGAAAATCATCGAACTGTTCTTTTGCATTATATCCCTACTTTGCAGTGAATCGTTTTGTAGTATATATACATAGTATTAAAGATTTGGTCAAACAAAGAATGTTCAATTTAAGACTCCAGTAAAGCCATTGTAACAAGATAAAGACCAGCAGACACTCGCACAAGATTATAAGAAAAGACTTTGCTCTTGAATCTTCTCAATCATGCATTTCAACAAACAAACCCAGCAATCCTTCAAACCTGTAGATGATTTTGAATTTTCTTTAATGTTTAAGCACTGCTGGCAGTCAATTTTTTAACAGATTTCATTCTACACAGGCCCTGAAATAGCCACAGAACATCGGTCAATGACAGACAAAAATCCTACAATGACCGCGTATATACCACCTCTTGTGGCAGTCACGTTGACATACAAATTTCTATATATAAAATATTTTAAAATACACACATTAAAACTTTGACCAGCAGCATTTTATAGCCAAAAAGATACAATAATTCTTTACATTTATTTTTATAAAAAAATAAAAAAAAAAATGATAAACTAAATTGAGTAATAAAAACATACAGAAACATTTAAAGCACATAGCTTTAGCGTGTAAACAGAATTGTAATAAAAAAAAACAACAGCCTAATCGTATAACAATAGAAATTAAGGCCGCCGATTATTTTAACAAAAGGGAAGACCGTAATTTAAACATTCTTTAAGGCCGACAATTTACAAGAGGCAGTCATGTTTTTAAAGAGGAATTGGTTTATAAGTGTTCTCAGTACTATTTGATCTTGGAGTAAAAAAATTATGCATTGCTTGATATTAGAAGATAAGCGGTACATTACTAATTTACTTTATCTTTGTTACTCTTTACTATTTTTGCGTTTTGGTTGAACAATTTTTCGAACTGCATGGCATGTTTTTAAAGTTCAAGAAGTTTTATCAGCATTTTGCATTCAAAATAGATGTCAAATATTTATAATGAAATAGGGTTCTTTGTTGTTTTTCAAAAAAAAAAAAAAAAAAAAAAACAGTCATTCTTTTTTTCAATTTAATTTTAATTTGTTTGTTTTTAATAGATAGATATTTAAAATAACCATAAGTATCCTACAGGAAATCAGATCTGAATAATTTTCTATACTGTCTCTGTTCGTCCTACAGCTGCTGTTGAGTGTTTCAAGTTTTGTAAACTTTTGAGAGAGAGTGTAAAGCATACCTAACTATCACCTAACAGTTTAGTATTACCAATTTGATGATTCATACCAAATATGTATATAGTGTTATAATTGAATATTTATTTCTACCATAAAGATAGACCTATCATAAAGATAGATTCTCCCATTATTTCTCTCATATTTATTTTGCTTTTTTTTTATTTTGATGTGACACTTGAAGTTTGAAAAGTTTTCATGAAGCTTCAGCAGCTTTTTAGACCACTTTTGGAACAAAGAAAACCACAAGCCAACAGGTACCATAAGGCTATCAGTTTATCAAAAAGATATTCAAGGGAGCTGCAACTCACAACATGTAATCCACTACATCCAATATCTTGCGAAGGTGGGTACTCTTCTTTATCTCGTAAGTCCATTATTAACCTCAATATTTTCCAGTTCACTTTGGATCCATCCATTGCAAGTGTATTTTTTTCTATAGGAAGAACTGTTAAAACTTTAATTAACTATTCACTGTTACTCAATTTTTCAGCATCACTGCGCAAATAAAACTCTGAAATTGAAAACCTGGGATCCAAATAAAATTTTATAAACAACTAATATGGGAAAATAAGAAATATTCTCAAATATCATTAAAGATTTTAGCAAAACTTAAAAACAAGAATATTTTTCAATAATTTCCCAAAAACAATTATAAAAAAAAAAATATAAAAAAAGAAGAAGAATAAACATAATTATCATGGCTAAAATTTCATGGCTTAAAACCTGTATTCACTCAATTAGGTGAAACAAATATAATGTGAGCATTTATTATTTAAATTTTAAAGTAAATATTGCATAAAAGTTACTAAGCTTTTTTACAAACCAACAAATATTTTAGCTTGATGTTTTGTAAACCATCTTTATTTAATGAAAGAAAGTGAATGTTTAACTTTTTACACTGATATATCTGTATTTCATGCCTTTACTGATTGCAAATTCAGTAGAAATTTTACATTTTTTGTTTATCTCAGTCCAGTTGCTAATTACGCGTCCAAAGCTATATTAAACTCTCGATAAAAGTGTATAAGGAACTATAATTTCGTGAAATTAAGTCAGGCAGAGCCATCATATAGGGAGGTCACTCAAAATTCCAAAGTGATCAAAATCATCCAATTTTAGTCTCAAATGAAAGATCTTGGTCTCTCATTTCCAAAATGGTTAAGCGGATCTGAAGATATCCTAATTTTAGTATGCCAGAAATCGGCCAATTTTAGGAACTGAATTCCTCATATTATCAATAAAATAATG
>JAUZNK010082743.1:0-13062 GCA_035046665.1 Euphysa ruthae | reverse complement strand
ACCAAACATACCTGCAATACATCCATACCAAACATATGTATCATACATACATACCATACATACAAACCATATATATATATCTTACGTACCATACGTACAAACCAAACATAAATACCATACCGTACATATCATTCATTCATACCATACATACATACCATACCGTACATATCATTCATTCATACCATACATACATAACTTACATACATATCATACATACATACCATACATACATACCAAATATACGATACATACCTACCATACATACATACCATACATGCCATATATACCATACATACATACCGTAAATACATAACATACATACATGCCATACATACATACCATACATACATACCATACATACATACCATATATACGATACATACATACCATACATACATACCATACATATATACCATACATACATACCATACATACATACCATACGTACAAACCATACATACATACCATACGTACATATCATACACACATCATATAAACACCATACACAACTATAAAACTATACACACACCATACACACATACATACATACATAGACAGACACCTTCCTATAAAGGAGTAAATTTCATTTTTATGAAGATCACACACCACAAAATAGACAGAATAAAAAGTTTGAAAAATATCGTATGAACAGTAAAATAAATACTTGAAATAAATATGTCTGAAATATTGAATATCACTACAACCACTGTGATGAAGCAGTAACACATGCCAGTTCTCGATATTAACGCCAGCCTTTTTCACAAAAATTTCCAATAAATATTAAACATAAAGTTCAAGCTTAGGTTTGTATTCAATTGAACCAATAAGCATTGTTCTGAACTCAGTAATTTAAAATCTTAATCTGTCAAAAGCTCAGAATATTAACAATTATGGGACTGTGACTCTTGATGATCCCTTGGCCCAAACCAAAGAGATCAAAAGAGATTCTCGTAACCACGCTGAATTTCAACCCACTAAACCAAATGTTAAAAATTACCTGTAGATTTTCTTCCATTTGTTGTTTGGCCTAGATGAAAATATTAAATATTAAATTTTTTTGATTTCTCTTCTTATTCAGAGGATTTTTAACTAAAAAATACATCAAATTTATTTGTAGAATTTTGTTTTGTTAAAAAAAAATTAAACATAATTTTGATTTACAACCGTTGTCATAAATATAATTTAGAAAATGGTTATCAAAGAGTAACCACAGAGCTCTAAACCATGAAATATTTATTGTATAATCACATAAACAAAATTTTCTGGCTTAGGTTTTAGATTTTCGGCACTGAGGGTATGAACTCCTAAACTCACAGAGTTTATTTTCAAACATTGACTTGTTGTGACAGAAATCAAATTTAAAACAAGAAAAAAACTTCAAAATGGTTTTTCTGAGAGATGTTTTCCCTACTATAAGACCAGGAAATTTTAGTGAGCAAATATGAAATAAAATTAAAATATAAAAATTCATGTCAAATAAAAAATTTAATTAATCATGGGCATATCCATGGGGAATTTTCACTCTGGTATACCAGATTAGGAGCCCAAATTATTACACCCCAATTATTAAAATATTTATGTTTTAATTCAAGTATCTTGTGTTATAAATGCTGTCCCCGAAAATTCTTTGGATACGTCACTGTATGATACCTTACGTGTACTGATATGTTAATTTTTGAAAGAAATTAAAATTCATTGAATCAATTGTCTTGCTTGATTACAAATTATCACTGTTTTGTTTTTTATTTTGCAAATTAAGTTTTTAATCTAAACAGGTCAATGAAAGATAAAGAATCATTAATATTTCTCTATTGCATTATTTAAAAATAAATCATGATAAAGAAGAGAGTTTGTTGATTACCTTAATGGTTTTAGAAAGACTTAACGTTTGATCGCATGTTTTTTCTGGTTTTGGAAATCATTTGCCCAAAATACATATCAAAGCATGGATAAAGATTTTTCCTGAATAAATTATTTTTTTAATTTTCAAGCCTTTTATCAGAACTTAATTTTAGAGACTAATAATATAGGTCACAGGACAGAACTGTAATGGGAATGCTTTATCATAAAATTAAAAATGAAGGTTTGATTTCAATCAGTATTGTAATGAAAGAGGGAAATGTAAACTTATATCTAAGATATGAAAAGTATGAAAATTGATTTTCAAACAGGTCTCTTTTTCAGTAGTTTATTATTTTAAAAAATGCTACAGAATAAAAATATACTATTTACATATCCAAGATACTTAGGCACATGATTTCTAAGGTCACCAAAAATGGTAAACTAAATATTTAATCACAAAAATTTTCATTGATCGCTCAAAATTTACAAAACTAATATATTGTTAAAAAAGAAGACTAAAATACAAATTTAGTTTGATCTGCCCTCGGTTTGGCTATATAATTAATATTATAATATTATAAATATTATATCGAGCAAAAAATATATGATTAATATTATAAATATATCAAGCAAAAAATTTACATACCAAAATTCAACCTGCTAGCAAGGCAAGGCTCATAAATTCAGATAAAATTTCCAAAGAATCGTAAAAAAATTTCTAGCAAAAGGTTGAAATACCATTTTTGACATGCTTTGGGGTCATGGCATGATAAAATCTTTAAATTGACGAAAAAGTTATCATAAAAAAACAAAAATTTCAAACATGATCTTGGCTACAAATATGGCAGAGCTGTTTGCTAAGCTGATAAGTAGTAATTCTTGATTCTTCTAAAGCTTCTGATGAAATTCCAAAACAAGTAAGAAAAAAAATTAGGGTTGCTGTTTATTTACATGAATAATTCAATTTTTTTTTGGCACACCTAAAACCATTGTAGCAAATCAGTTTTCAGGTTACTATACTCTAATTTATGTGACTGGAAATATGACCTCTCAAGTTTCAGTGTAAGCATTTGTTATGTGGAAGGGTGATCCCTAAACATTGTAAGAATGAGGCGTAAATTAATTTCAATAAGGGGTAAGATCCTACAAAGAATAAACCATCTAAGTTAATATAAGCAGTATAACGCAAACACCTCAGTTAAATATGTAGGTTTATATTTCTGTAGTATCTATTTTCTGTAGGTCAATTTTATGCAGTTTCGTTTGTTATAAGTCAATTCTGTTATTAGATAGTTCATTCTAATTGCATTGAAATATTTGAATTCTTTTAGGTTTATAAGGTATTCTAAAAAGAAGTGTATACCTTTTGATACTTCTTTCTGAAATAATTTTATAATTTTTTCTTAAGATAGACTTCAAGAGAATTTGTTACCTTTTAAGGAAAATGTCAAAAGGAAATTATTAAAACATTTAAGAAAATAAAATGTGCATCATATTTTCTTGAATAGAAATTGACACTTTCCTTGTTTTTTTCTAGGAAAAAATTTCGGCTTATATTTGAGAGTGGCTTATATTCAAGAGCGGCTTCTCTTAAGCTTGAGTAACAGAGCTTTTTCTTTCAAACATATGAAGCCATTTTACTGCAAGTAGAACAGAAACAAATACAAAAAAAAGTGCAAAAATTTGTATAGACTGTCATATAAATTGCAAATCACTATGGCAGAAAAAAATTTTTTTTTGTAAAAACATGTTTTTATTTCATTTGCAGCTTCCTTATCCATTCGAAAAAAAAAAAAAAAAAATAGAGCTTCTAATCAAGTATGTGTTTTAGTTATTTTATAAAGTGAATTTGTGCAGTCTCTATTCAAGGATGGCTTTTATTTAGGGATGGCTTCCATTCATGGAAATACATTTTTAGATCGATTTGTGGCAAAACCACAATAACAATATTCCCATGGTATATAAAATTGTAAATGAATTTGCATGGAAGACTATATATCCAATCTAATTTCTTTGTTCAGTACTGTGAAGATATAAGAAATCGATGTTGCATACTCCTGTGGCAATGAAGAAGTAGTTATGTATCACCTACTCTTTGCAATTCCTTATGGAAACGATTAACTAGTGGTATAGTGCCAGATGGTTACTGCAATGTTATAGCTATATGTAGGTGACAAGGGGTTACAATGTATGTAAACCACTCAAAAACCGTTCCTAAAATAAAATCTGACTGATGAAATATCAGACAGAAAAAGAAATAAAAAAGGAAGTTTGTACACAGCCAATACAATCTTAAAAGTAAAATTAAATTAAAAATGGTCAATACTAGAATCTGATAGCAATAAAAATGAAATTTATCTGCATATGGTATTTACTGTATGTTAAAACAAAATAAGGAGAATAAGTTCCCGTTAAAATAGATGCATTTTTAAAAGAAAGTGCTCATTGTTATAAACATATGGATTTCTTGATTTCTATCAAAGAATTTAAAAGTTGAAAGTGAAAAGACACAATTAATAATAGCATGAGAATATCAAAATAACCATTATTACCTTTGGAAATCTATCTTGATATATATTGTTCAGTATTGAAACCTCATCCTCATTTCTTGTAGGGCTGTAAAACAATAAAAAATGAATTTTAAAAATAAAAATTTCCAACAAAACACCAAACCTTTTCTTCAGCCAGACTTCAAACCGGTGGTAAGCAGAGTGTGAACATAGAAAATTCAAACTCATACCTTTTTTATATTGATAATTTATATTCAGATTCCAGATTTTTTGTTTGCATAATAATTTTTTCTCACGGGCAAATTAAAACTTGAATCACTAAGACAAGGAACACTATAGTTGAATTATCTTCCCCCAAACACTTTCAATAGTGAAACTCGCATTGCAAAACTAAAAAGTTTATTTTTGTTAATAAAAGATTAAAGGAAGTATTTGATAATGCCTCAGTATGTAAAGTAATATGTAAAATACAAAAAATCTAGATCTACTTGTTTTTGTTTTTCCATTGGCATGTAGCAAAGTTTTAACTAGAACTCAGTATATGCTATACCTCAAACTTCTTGATCGTCCTCTAAATGTCTTAGGAGACCGTGCAGATTCATCTTCGATATCACTATATGTGCTGTCTTGACTAAAGAGTAAGAAATTTAGGTCAGAACATGCCGGTATGAAAAAATGGTAATAAATTTTGGCCAGTAAATATTATTTTAAGTGCTACAAGTTAAAGTTAAAATCCAAGAAAAAAAATTTTTAAGGGGGTAACGTGAATTTCATTTTTAATGATAACTTTATATATTTTTTTGTAGTTTTTGGGCATTCTACACATACGTTGAAAGCAATGTTATAAAAATTTTATTTGGCGGAAAAATTCAATACTTATTTTCTCTATCTATTGTCATATATGTCAGAAAAATATTTCCAGGTCATGTGAAATCCTATAAATATCAAAATTCTCATGAATATGCTGCTTTTTTTTTTCGGGAATCTATAAGACAGTTTATTAAGGACACTTAATTAAAAAAATTAAGCAACCTACTTGTTATTAAACATTTAACTGCCTCTTACATGCTATTTAATTTGGATGATCATCATTAAATGATACGGGAAATAATTTAGGAAATTTCAGAAAATATGTTTTTTCAAGTATTTAAGCAGGGAAATCATAACTCGTATCATAATATATTTATTACATGAAAAAACATGGTTTTTCAAATATGCGGTAAAGAAAACAACGAGAATTCAGATGAGTATGTAAAGATAAGAAATAAAGGAACCGTTAGCATCAACAAGTCTAGTTTCACACGAGCTATAGTTTTAGAATTGTTCACAACATGCTAATTTCCTTTTACTTCGTTCAACATAACATCACGTTAGCTTGAGCCACACAGCCCTTGGAACGACGCTCACAAGATTTTTAAAGGAAATGTTATATTAATAGTAAATTTGAGGGGGTTCCTGTTATAGGTGACAAACTGGTTGCAGGGGAATATGTGCATGTCGACTGCAAACAAGCCTACATTAAAAAAATAATATTGCATCAACACAGAAACAATCCAAGGAGATCAGCAATCTGTGCATGACTAGGTCTTCAACAGGCGGATTCAATTTTAAAACAAACTGCTTTTTTTGTGGTAAATTTATTACAGATAGGCAGAAATGTAAAGGAAAATCTGCTAATGTTGTTTGTAGAAAACTAGAGGTGGATATTTTGATTACCAAATCAATAAAATCTCAAGATCATGATGAATGGGCAATGGCTTTAATAGGAAAAATGGAATCAGTGAATGAGCTACGTGCTGAAGATACTATGATAAATTTTGCAGCTCCAGTTTCCGTACTGAGAAAGCAATACCAAAATCATTTGCTCAGTATCATGAGACACTGAGCAAATGATACATAAATCCATGAAATCTGGAAGGCCTTTCGACAAAGGCAGAGAATCCGCATATATAGAAGTTGTAAAATACTTGAAGCAAAATGACAAGGAACAGATCACTTTGAAAGATTAGTCCAACATGATGAAATAAACATTGACAGGTTATTTATGACTTTCTTCATACACAGTTTCCCAAACTTTATTTTCTGTCCGATTATCCCATTATATTCCCACATACTTAATAAAAATCAAAGGTTACTTACCGCCAACCTACCGCCAAAAACTAGCGTCTCATAGTTAAACTATAGTGAGGGGCTATTGGATGTTGTGACATTTATTTCTATTGCAATAAAATCTTTATCTTATTTCTACAATACCAAGGCTGATGTAGATCCCGATAGGGAAAAGTTATGTATAATCAAAATAGCGGCATAAACTATCAAAAATGACATAAAAACCTTGAAGTTAACGTCACTAACGTATCCCACAAATGAAGAGACAGAGTCAATCTCAGCATGTCTAAGTTACCTTCCTAACTCATTAAATTTACTTATTAACCGCAAGTTTGCTGCTAAACCTATTGATTAAGATATGTATCTATCGGCCAAGCAATAATGCAACAATTAAGACCAAGAGTGATAATTGCAAATCAGATTAGCAAATCAGAAAGACCACCAGCTGGGTTCTAGCTTTTTAGCCAATTAATTGAACAGTTATGGATTTGGTTTCTCATATGGTGAAGTAAAGAAATTTTAAAGAAGTGCTGCGCATCATAAAGGAACTGATATCGATGGAACATTAGATGAGTCGTTCCTGCAATACACACTGATAATGTAAACCACAACATCCAAACAATTGATGGATTAGATACATTCTAGGAATCAAATGAGTATTACTGTAAGTATTTCTGTCACAAAGATAATTCCAAAGTCAAAATTATCAGCAGTGAATATAACCTCAGTTGGAAGTATCGAAACGCACTACTTTAGACACAAAAAGCATGTTGGCACACAGCATACATTTCAGATTCTACAAGAATTTGTTGTTATGGTAGCACAAAAATATTGGGTAAGTTATGGCAATGTGCACAGTTATTGAAACCACAAAGAATACTTTAGAACAGCTACATGTGGTCAACACACGATGGTTATCATCCTGGTAACACATCCGTTGTCTTTTTGCCGATAATCAACATGAAATCTACCAATTATTTGTGTATTCTATCTACAATGCACTTCACTGCAGATTACGCTCACAAGTACAACAAAGATGCGATACTCACTTTTGACCAACCACTGATGAAATTAGATATACAAATGTCGGAAAATGAGTCCAGCTATATAAAAGAACTTGTGTTGGTTCTGGGCGGATTTCACACATTCATGAGATTTCTTGGTTCCATTGGTCCTCTTATGATTCGTTTGGGACTTCAACAGATTCCTGACATCATTTAAACTGAACACACAGTTCCACATATGCTATCTAGGAAGGCAATCATTTAATAATTTCAGGTGTTTTACATGCCATAATAGACTGATGAAGAGGATACAAGTTTAAATCCAAACGATTTTTTTAAACTGAATGAAACAGTGGGGAATGGTGATTTGGAATTATATGCCAAATTGTTTGCTGATTCTATGAGTGGGAAATTATTTCCCCAGACCATGAAAATGAGGATGTAATGCAAAACAGATTCGGAAAAAAAAAGCTGTTAAGGATGAGCTTTGCATCTCAAAAACAACACAACTGTGGTTTCAATACATTGACATGATGGACATTTTATGCAACTTCATCAAAGGTAAACAGGCAGGAAACTGGTATTTGCATTTACAATTTTTATCTGATATACTAACGCCCAAACTAATCTGCCCAAACCCAAGCTTGCCTGATGTTTGAAAATACATCTAATTGTCATAATGAGTAATTTTGAAAGACTGTATTAATTAATATTTAATATTTTAAAATAATTTAATAATTAATTTTTAAATTTATTAAACAATGTTATCTTGATTTCATGAAACTTTTATCACTTCTGTGTAATCAAATTATACTTCCGAAAAATGAGAAGTAATTTTAAATACAAATATATGCGATGGAAAGATAAACAATAGAACTACAATAAAATTCAAAACCTGCAGATGATAGTGACTTATTCAATGAAATTAAAGTTAAAAACAAAACAAATATGTACAAATATATTATACTTTTAAGTAGGCTTAAAACCTACTTAAAAGTTCAACTGAAATTTTAAAAATACATAAAAGCCTTATAAATCAAAAGAAAACTATGGTGTGGAAGTTTAAGTTGATCTATCAAACGTATCTATCTAAATAGGATCATTATAACATAATAGTTAATTCTTTTTTAATTAAGTCACATTTATTTCTAACAATCTCATAGTTGCTATTCCAACTAACATTTTGTAAATATTACAGTTTAAGCGACATGCTTGTAAATTATACACCAAAATAACAAAGTTATATTGCAATTTTTGAGGTTTTAACAGGACTGGTAGTTGATGAATAGTTAACGATTAGGTTAAAAAAATTCGTAGTTGCTAAGAAACAAAGTAAATCGTAGACAAAAAATTTTTATTCACTTTGCAGTAATCTCTTTTTGAAAAAGTAGTTTTCTCGTCGTTATTTTTCCCGCAAAATATATTTTATGGAACGAAACCAAGCTTTATTTTTTCTATTCATATTTCGATGGCTTGGATTTGTTTCTTATTTATAGATCTTAATGTAAAAACAAGTATTTGAATAAAGAGTAAAATTTTTTAAAACCTTTTTTATAAACTTTTAAATTGAAATTTTACCTTTTTAAATTTTTTTAATTAATTTTGCTCACAAGAGAGTCGGTCGGATGCGTAAAACACTGTCACGCCTTATGATTTTAAACAATCGCATTTTGGTGAATTATTGTTAAGAATGAAGTAAAAAAAAAAAAGCTATTAATAGGAAGAAGAGTATTACGTATATCAATTTATATATAATAAAATAATCTCCGAAAAAATTTATTTGTAGAAAAGAACTTTCAAACAATAAATTATCGAATTGTAAAACCATTATGCAACTCTTCCAAGAACAGGAAGGTTAACTTTAAGCTACAAATGAATTAGGTGAAGGAAAAACTTTATTATATATAGATTGTAAAAAAAAGAATTTTATGTGATATTTGAAAGTTATAAGAATTAAAATACGGTGTTAAGAGATTTATTTGTTATTGTTTCCTTTTTTTATTTTTTCAAAAACAGAATTACTGGTATGCCCAAATAACTCCTGGATATGTCACTGATTCTTGAGTTGAAATCTACTACAATGAAAAATAATTTAAAATTGTGGTATATACAACATATTAAATCCAAGATCGGAAGTGCTTGTACAGATTCTATACTGGCCATTCACGCATCTATTAGGCTGTGATACAACATTGAGGGTTAATTTAAAGCATTTAAAAAGTTCCAAACAAGTCAGTCATTTTGAAATACAATTCAGTTGTTTAATGGTTTAGATTCTGTACGTGAAGATGTAATCAAGGCAGGCGAAAAACTGTTGCTTATCATTTGTGATGCAAAGCATAAAGAAACTGCAATATACCAAGTTTTTCAAGAAAATATCATCAAGCAAAACAGTTGTTCTCCCAGAAAATCTGCCGTCAACATTCAATGCAGCCGTGCAACATTCACTATGAGTATATGACACAGTCCAATCATGGAAAAAATGTCATATTCCAGTAGAAATGTGGGGCTTGAGGGTCAAAATTTTTTGCTTTTACTGATAAAAATGTGAGGGAAACCAGCGCCAGAAAATCTTCTGAAATTAAGTAGATGTGATTGTGTTAAAGAATGTAATAGTCGATGTACTTGCAATAAACATGGACTCCGATGTATGTCGATGTGTGGAGAGTGCAGGAAGTTTTTCTGTTTTAATGTTTAAGATTTGATAACCAATGAAGATACAGATATGGATCTGTAGAATCTGCATATTTTTAAGTCTATGGAAAGTTAAATGTAACAATGTTGAAAGTTTATGCTATTTAAAGGCCGTTTATACAGCAGTCAATTTTTTACTATACTCTCCCTTTCAAAATAAAACTTCATAAGAGTGTATAAGTTAATATCAAAACATTTTTATCGAAAACTATTTCCATGTCCCAAGCTTGACACTCTAAAAAGATCAATCAATCTTATTAAATGAACAATCTTATTTGTAATAATAAAGGGCAATTAAAATTCTCTCCAAATATAACATAATCTCATTTTATTGCATCATTTCAGTGATATTTTTTTTACTAATTTGTCCTTTATTGACTTATAACTTACATCATGATTTTTTATCAAACGTGACCCCCTGGTAAAATAATGATTCCTTATTTTAATTTATGTAATTAATTTTTTTTTAAAGTAGAAATAATTTTTCCCCAATATGGGTTTGATCTAACGTATTTATATAACGTTTGTATTCCTGGATATCTTGATTTTAGTCAGTAAACTTTTATAATGTTAATGACAATGGTTGCCTCAGAAAATGCAAACTTTGCGTTTTTTTTGATTAGTCTAAGGTTAAATATTAGTGTATGACTGGACTATGATATTGGTGGATATTCATTCTATTTTATCAGGCTCATTAAGGAAGATCCTGAGAAGAGAATTTAAAAAAAATTTACGACAATAAATCTATATGAGGATAACTAACCTGTGTTGCCTTCCATATACAAAGTCTTCAAATAGCTAAATAAAAAATTTATTCGTTTCAATTTAACTAATTTTGCATATGATATCATATATGAATGGCACTAAGTCTGTAGTGTCATACGACACTACACGGTAAAATTTGTGATCGTAAATTAACGCTAAACGTGCATTTTCTCGTTAAAGAAAACTTTAAGGGCTTCTATTGGTTACAGGGCAATATTTAATGGCTTTGAAAACTTGACGCTCTTATTTTTGTACAAGGTGGTCTGAAAAATGTTTTAGATCTAATTTTAGACAGAAAATTAGGTTAAAATTCAATATTTAATGTAAATATTTGAAAAATTTAATGTTTTTTAACAATCTGAGCCTAAAAATTGCAAAACGGAAAATTAAATTCTCTGAAATTTTTGTGTCAGAACAATCAAACAATCAAAGAAAAATTCTTCAGACAATTGTGGTCATAATATTTTGAGATAAAACAAGAACACTTCGAAAATTCGTAGCCATAAAGCTATGCTAAATGTCCACTGTCTTGATTGAAAAAACTTTAAGGGCTACTACTGGGAATGCACAGATGTATATATTTGATATAGTGTGATAGAAAATAGTGTGCCGATAATGTAATTGGTAAACAACTGCTGTTCTGGAATATAAATTCATCAGTCAAACTTTCACATTAAATTATTTCATCAATATGGTTCAAATGTCCTTTGCACTACCAAACTTAATCTTAAAATAATGACAAAAATGTAAAATTTTGTTTAAAGATATTATAATTGATAGGAAATTATTCTTCAGAAATTAACAAAAAAAAGTTTTTTTTTTAATATGTTAACTGGGACTATTGCCCAGTAACAAATAACTAATAAATTATGTAGCTCAGTTTATAAAAACTCTTAAAGTCAATAAAAAAGCTGTTAATCATCCAACAAAGTTTCAGAAAAACATACATCAGTTTATACAGATATCAAGGAACCAGAAAATCATAATAAAAAAATTAGAAAACCTGTATTTTTACATTTGATTTAAATTTAGAATATATACTGCATGTAAGAATGAGGCTGCAAAAGTCAATGCGGCTACAAACATCACTGTTTACCACAATGAGGCTAGAAAAACCACAAAACGTAAAGAATGGGGTTAGAATAGCCACTGTTTGAAAAAATTTGGCTGTATTAGCCAATGTATATAAGAAAGAGAATGAAGCTAGAGTAGCAATTCTATGTAAGAATGAGGCTAGAATAGTGTAGAATAATGCTAGAATAGATATTGTACATATAGGATAGAACTGCCACTGTATATCAAAATGAGACTAGAATATCCACCTTAAGTCAGATTGAGACAAGAATAATCACTATGTTAGAATGAGGCTAGAATATCAACATTATACCAGAATGAAGTGAAGATATCCACTCTATGGAGATATGAGGGCTACATTGTGTCAGAATGAGGCTAGATTAGCCAATGTATGTAAAAACTCAGCTAGAATAGCCATTGTAAGAAATAATTTAGGGATTATAAATAGATTAGAATTCACTTACCAGTAAATTCAACTTCTCTTGTGAAGAAGTACGCGACTAAATGCAATAACATCATACGCTATATTCATACGCTATATTTTTTGAACCAGAGCGAGTCTGATACGAAAAACATTAAGTCATGGTGAAAATTCTTGAAATTCTTAGAATAACCACAACTTCTGACCACCAAAGTTTGAACCTAACGTGTGTGTTAATGTTTGTATTAAAAGTTTTACAAATAATATCTGTATATGAAAAAGCAAATAATACTCATGTACATAATGTAAATGTAAAACAATTAACATGTAAAAGCACTATAGATAACTTAAATTATTCAACAAGGTTATGTTATGTTTGAACTGAAAACTTAAGACAAAAGAATTTTTATTTACCAACGCTCAGCAGAAAAAATCAAAAAATATGAAAGATTGTTCTTATTTTTGAAAGTCACATCTTATAAATTTCAATAATGACAAAGCAACGCTTTATGAGATATGAAATATATAACTTTACAAATCTTTAAAGAAAATTGCTTGAAATTAATTAAATCTGACCAACTCCAACGGTCAATTCTTAAATTATTGAAAAGATTTTATCAGGTCTTAGAGCAATTCTGTGTAT
>JAUZNK010082732.1:0-13063 GCA_035046665.1 Euphysa ruthae | reverse complement strand
ATCTCATATAATACAAGTGTTTGAGTCCTAGCTCATATATTCTATAATAATCAAGATAGTAAATTTACATCTATTTATACTAGTAAATTTGCAGACTTGACAAGTGATGTAATATTTTGATGTAGCTGTTAGCTGATGCAATAATGTGGTGATATGATGTGATGTATTGTTGTGATGATGTAATGTTTACTCAGTAATGTGCTGATGCAATAATGTTCTAATCTCAGTTCTCCCAGAGAGGTTTGGTTGTTGTTAATGCTTCACCCAAAAACTTTTTGGTAGTTTTGAATCTGCTAACATTGCTCTTTCACTTTACACGAGTGTTTGGTTCATCCTTTCTGCAAATCGATTCTGTTGTGGTGTCTTCGGAATCGTAAATTTGTGATGAATTCCTTCTTTCTTCAAATAATCTTAAACTCCATGGATGTGTATTCTCCACCATAATCAGTTTGGAATGTCTTTGTTTTTCAGTTTATCTCTCAACGATTGTTTTCAATTCATTAAACTTCTCAAGTAATTCACTTTTGTGTTTCATAACATATACCCATGCTTATCTTGATTTATCATCAATGAATGTGACAAAATATTCTAAGTGATGTTTTTGATTATGACAATGCTAAGTTGATCTGTCTTCGGAAATGGTATTTTACTGTTTTTCATCGATACACAGTTCGCATAAGTTGGCTTTTTTGTTGCATCATAGTCAAACCCTTGATAAGTTCCTTGGCACCCATTCAAGATTCTGGGTGCCAAGATGACTGTATCATCTGTGTCAGGTATTTTCTTTTGTTTGAGTGTTACTACTACATTTCGTAGCTATATGGTTCAATTTGTTGCAGTTGAGATGGTTTTATGGTTTTCTGGCTGAGCAGATACGGCATTGGTCTCCGGATCCTAGAGTTTTGGTTCGAACCCACCTCAGAACCATTGATTTTCTTTACCATAAACTCAAATGAGAGCTCTCTAAGTACGTCAAAACCAAACCCGTGGTTCCTTCTGTAATGAATGAATAATAAATTACACCTGAGTTTGCAATCTTTTTCGATTTGCTGCTAGTGCATCTTCAGTGACCAAGTCAATGATTTTGTTTTCTTTCTGTTCTTGTTTGTCAGTACATGTGTTTTGAGTCTTTGTCCTGTTTTTACTATTCTTTAAGGAGGAATTTTTTCTGATTTTCTTCATTAGTTCCCTATAATTTTGTTGGACATGAACAATCTTCCCACAGTGATGACACTTTTTAGATTTTTATGGTTCGATGCCATGGCTTTCATTTTTATGTTTGACTTTTCCTTGTCTCTTTTTTTGCTTTCTTCTTGCAACATACATTCAGTTACAACCTCCAGCATTGCTACTTGGGCACTTTCTTCCAATGTAGTAACCAGCATATTGTGCAAGTCTGGTAGACTTGCCAAAACATGCACAACTTTATTTTCATCATCCAACAGGTTTCCAATAGTAGGATATTCATCAAGTATTTCTATGAAAGAAACATGCTTTTAAACAGATTGTCCATTTATCTATTTATTTATTTATTTATTTATCTATCTTCTTCCAAAACTCAAAAGGGTCTTCAGGATCTGGGCAAAGAAGGTATAGCAGTGTTGATTTCTTCTCATAATGTTCATCACCAAAACACGATCTCTACTCACTTTGAGTTTTTGATTAATGCTATTCTGCACTGTACTTCCAGGTAACCTATTTTTTTCCTTTTAACTGTTTTTAACTTCGTTTTTCTGTAGTGTTGTTCAATCTTCTTGGGCCATAACCTGTTGAAAATAATTCAATATTCAGAGTTTAGCATGTCTTTTATGTCTTCTTTACTATTCACTTAACAATATAACCTTACAAAATTCCAAGTCTCTTTTATACTAATTTGGAAGAACTTTCTAGAAATTTCAATTCAATTTATTTATTTACCACTGAATAATAACTAGTTATATAAATAGAATAAATATAAATAGTTATAAACAAATACAATTATAATTTGAAATATTCGTGGATACTAATACATTCCAAAAAAATTTAAAAGGTAGAACTATGAAACACTCAAAATTGCATACAACACTTAAATGAACAAATTTTTTACCTTCCCAATCGTTAATTTGACGTTTAAAAAAAATCTGTAAGGAGGAAGAAGTTTTGATAGAATTTGGAATATGTCCCAAATAAGACTACCTTTAAACTGGAATGAATTTGTTCCATAAGTTTTAGAAAATGCGGGAGGAAGATTTAATGTAAAATTGCTTCTAAGGTTATGAGGAACTTATTTCAATGAGAAAGGGTCTTTAACTAGTTTAGAATTTGTATGTATGACTTGTATATTTCAGTCATCAGTCATATTGTGTGCATACTACAACTGTTGTCAATAGTTAACAATTTGTCGAAATCTAAATTAAAGTTGTTGTAAATTATCCTTAGTACCCTCTTCTGAACTCTGTTTATAAGATTCATTTCCGTTTTGGAACAAAACATCCAGATCAGAGGGCAGTATGAAAAATATTAGAGGACATGGGCATAAACTAACACCCTTGACTGAGATAATGGCAAGGAGTTTCTTAGACTTATAATGACACAGTCTCTGGTTTGTTTTTTTTTTTTTTTTTTTTTTTTTTTTTTTTTTTTTTTGCAAATACTAATAATATGACTGGAAAAGGACAATTGTTATCCAGTTATTATGCCTAACAGTTCTCCATCACTTTTGGCAACAATCTTTTTATTACAGATAAATAAAGATAAATCTATACTGTTTTGTTTTTACTCCAAGGAACATTAATTGAAATTTCAAAGGTTTTGCGACAAGGGAGTTTATAAAAAACCAACTGCATACACGGGATATTTCAGCTCTAAATTTACAGATAACTGAATTAACAGTCGTGTCGAAGGCAAATATGGTGTTATCGTCAGCAAAATTGTATGCTCTTGTTTCTTTGAGGAAAAGAAAAAATGTTTTATAAAAATATTAGATAAAATAGTACCTAAAATTGAGCCTTGAGGAACTCCTGAATTTACCTCAAGCCACTTACCAAATATAGAGGTCTTTTCAGATAGTTTTTCATAAAAAGTATGCTACACTTTGATAAAACATAGGCCTCAAACTTGGCTAGCAGCAGGTCATGTTGGATACAGTCATAAGCCTTAGAAAAATCAATAAAAATTTTACCTATTAACCCCTTGTTGTCCAACAACTTTACCAATTTCGCAAAAGATTTAATAATGCATTTTGCATAGAAAAACCTTTGCGAAAACTTATTTGAAAAATGATCTTTAAATAAGTTGTTTATTTGTTCAAAAACAACTTTCAAAGACCTTCGAAATTTTATGCAAGATGCTAATTGGAAGATAGTTTATTTTATTTGAGATAACCCTTTTTTAAAACCTCAGACCATTTCAACTCATCAGGGAACTTGTTGTTGTTAAATGCTGTATTGATGCAATCCGCTAGATAACTACAACAAGTCGAGTTTAAGAGTTTAAACACTGAATTTTTTATATTTCCACTTCCTTTTTTTTCTTATAGCATTAAAAACTATGTCTGGTTCAACATGTTTAAGATTAAATAAATAATTGCAAGGATAAACTTCTCTTATTTTTAAAATACTAGGATGGTTAATATATTCTGGGAATAGACTACTTTCAACATTGTTATAGAATAAAGTAGATTTAAATTTCCAATAGGATTTTTTAGTGCACTTAAAATGTTTCTCTAATAAACATTAAATATTTCAGGTGTATCTTGCTCATCGGTAATTAATAAGCGATTATTAGTAAGAAAATATTTTTCATCTGGGTATCTAAATTTTTTTAAATGTTTACATGCTTTCCAGAAAACTTTTTTTTTCATGTTTAACAAGGTTACAAACAAAGTTTCTTTGCTTTTTGAAAAGGATGAAATCCGCTTCAAGGCCGGAACAGTTATGAGTGTTTTTAAGACGTGAACTTTTCCAGATTTATTTACGAATTTTTTTGGATCAAAATGGTTTGTCATTACTGTGAACAAACTTTTTTTTTAAGAGTAGCATGATTATTTAAAACAAAATAAACTGGAATGAAAAGAATTATAATCATAAGAATTAGAAAGAGACTTAAGACTATAAACATCATGAGCAAATAAATCGTTATTAAAATTTTTATAATTTCTATAAAAAAAAGATTTTAGGAGAAATCTTATCAATGGAAGATTTAAACATTGTGTAAAGTAGTGAATAAAATCACTTAGTCCAGTTTCAAAGGTAATGGAAAACTGAAAACTTGCTTTTTTACTTGAATTTATATTACGATAGGATATGACTGGATTTTTCAAATATTTAGATTTATCGAAATAAAAGATATTTTTTTCTTGGTTAATAGTTGGAATTTTGAGAAGGTCATCAACCCAATGAATCGCTTGAATCAATGGTATCATTTGCAAACCTGAAAGTTCCTCTATGAGTTAAATGAATTACATCTTTCCTTAGTGGTCTTTAGGGATGTTTGAGTTGTCTAGATAGTGGAAATAATTATCAGCGCACATTTTATGAAGCAAAAGATTTATATTTATATGCCTAGCATCAAATTCATCAACTACATGAGTAATTATGGACGAAATGATAATTTTAATTTATAATTTTAATTAATTAATTTTAATACAAGTATTTTTACGACATTTCAAGGCAATACTGCGTAATTCGTTAACAATTTCGAGATTTAGTAGTGGAAAAATGAAAAATGAAAATTGAAAGAATGTTAGGTGATTAGATGTGCTGTTATTAAAATCCCTGTGTCTAATTCTGTGAGTGTTACTGTCTCTGAAGACGACAACTTTTTTTTCTTTTTGGTTTCATGAACCGCCTGCACGAAAGAAGATACACCAGGAACGACAGAAATTTTTGTATTAGTTGCTTGGTTGTATGGAGAATAACAAGAAAAACGATTTTGAACAGGGGCAATAAGGTTAAGAAACAGGATGAATTTTATTTTTAACTGATTTCTTAGGAGTTTGTCAGGTTGATTGATTAGTTCCTTGATTAGTTTGATTAAGATATAGTTTATAGTTTTATGTAGAGAAGAGTCGATTTGTTTACATTTTACGCTCAGATGGTTTTGTCGCATAATGCCTCTCAGATCCAAATTTTACCTTCCTTAGGTGACCATTTCTTCTTTTAAGATACCAATAATAACATCCTTAGCCTCCAGCTTGTAGTTTAAAAGGTTTTTGTCAAATTTATTGTGAGATTTTTAATCAAATGCTGACTTGTTTTTTATCTGACCTTTGAGCGATTCTATTTCGTGTTTTAAGACCTGCACTTCATCAGCAATAAGTTTTGTAAGTCTAAAGTGTACTTTTTATTAAGATTAGCAACTTCAAAAATTTCATTATTTGACCCAATATTTAGCTCAAGCTGCATTTTAAAATATTTTAAAGAAATTATATTCCTTTTGATTCTGTTAAAATTCTGCTTAATATTGAAAACAAGATATTTCTGATCATTTTCTCTTTTCAACCTTTTAATAAATTTTTCTTGTCTAATTTCTAAACTGTTACTTTTATTGTTAAACAAGCACCCAGTATGCTTTAAGTGTTATTACCCAGTATGCTTTAAGTGTTATTAATTACCCAGTATGCTTTAAGTGTTATTATATTTTTTTTTGCATTTTAATTTCATACTTTGGCAATAAAACTTATAAAAGAAAATTGCTTAGATTGAACCAGCGGCCAATAGATTTTATGTTTGTTTAGAATGGAAAACAATTTGAACTGTTAAATTGTGATGACCATAAGCATATTTTGAAGAAAAGTGGCCGAGATCCTGCCTCTCCACGTCCTGATATTACTCATCAATGTCTTCTTATGCTAATGGATAGTCCATTGAATCGGGCTGGCTTATTGCAGGTGTACATTCATACTGAGAAAAATGTCCTTATTGAAATTAACCCACAAACAAGAATACCACGAACATTTAAACGATTCTCAGGACTCATGGGTAATACTTTTACTTTTTATAAGAATACGAAAATTCAAAATAAAATAAGTCGATGTTTAGTATGCCTCATGCACAGCAATATAAACAAAGTCAACCTCTTTGTTTTAACGTTGCATTTTTATTTAATATAATGTTAGTACTTACAGATTTCAATTGCATTGATTTAAATTTAGAAGCATAGCAACAAAAATGAATTATATACTTTGCGAAATTGCCATGAGAACTATGCTTTAAAAAGTTTGCGTTATTCATTATTAGTAGGTTTACATTGCTTTTCTATGATATCAAATAAGAAAATATCAGAATCATAATTTTAATAGTTATCATTACTTCTCACTGTCTCTGAGCTTTGCTCCTAGAACTATCAAGGCTTTACACTTTTTTACTCAGTTATGGTTCAACACATTCTTTAAATAGCTCAAATAACTCTATCTCTTGATCTAAATAACATATTTGGTGCTTTTAATACTTTTTAGCTTATTTTAACTTTTTCTCTCACCCAGACTGTTACACATCCACCTAACTTTTACATTATCATTTCTTTCAAAATCATTGAGATTTTCCACATTCACTGCCCATGTCTCACTTTCATACGAGATAAAACTTCTCACACAGGCTTTATTTAACCTACCTTTGGCTTGAATTGACAAAACTCAACTTGTTAACAGAAGCAGTATCTCAAGATTTTCCCCAATCTAAACCTACCCTACCCTATAACACTCTTATCACTTCTTCTACTCATCATGAACCCAATTCTTACAAATTTGGCAAAAGAACCAAGTTACAGTCAACTTCTTGCAAAGGTCAATTTCAAGGTTTTTGGTTTAATGACTGTTAATCATGACTTTAGATTTTGCTGTATTTACTGTAATCCCTTTTCAACTAACTCTTTCATAGACTCTTCTGTAAGAACCAAATCATCTGCATGCAATAACTGAAACAGACACACAGTTCTGAACGCTATCGACAATGCTTGTAAAACCAAAATTAAAAACAAAGGACTTAAGTGTCAAACCCTGATGTATAATAAAATTCAATTTAAACTCTTCACTGAGAGCGTTAATATAGCCCTGACAAACATAAATTTCATCATGTTACTCAGCCACTCATCTGCACATAATTTCCTCATAATCTACATAACTACCTTACATAGCACAGTCAGAAACTTACTTCGAATCTACAAAGGGAAAAAAAAAAGCATTTCTCTCTCCTAAAAATTTTTCTGCAGCTGTCTGAGTAAGAATTTTGCATTTGTTTTGCAGTGTACTTGTACGTGGTTAGTTCAGTTGGTAGAATATATGACTCCAAACCACACGAGTAGCATTTTGGTGCGGTGATTTTAGAGTTTTAGTCTTCTTTTGCTCCCTTCCCACAGGAAGCTACTTGTTAAAAGCAAAAGAAAAAAAAAAAGAAAAAAACAAACTATATCTATTACTACTATATTTGTATACTATTCCTGTAACATGTCTATATACCCCGTAACCTTACTGATCTTTATCTTATTAATAGTTGTCTCTTCTTCCCATTCTGTTTTAATCTGGTTGCTCTACTTCCTTCTAGTAGACTTCCAATTTTTCTAGAGTCTCATCGTTTCCTCTAATTTTAGCTCTGCTTTGCCCTTCCGTTTACTAACAGGTGCACTTCCGTATACTAACAGGTGTACTTCCGTTTACTAACAGGGTTACTTCCGTTTACTAACAGGTGTACTACCGTTTACTAACAGGTGTACTTTCGTTTACTAACAGGTATCATCAGTAGTTTCTAAAAGACTACGTTTTTAAATAAGCCATGTTCTTTTGATTTCATAGTCGAAAAACTTCAGTTTTTAATTTTCTTGTAGCTTTTTGGGGTCATGGCTTTTGTGGCTTAAGTCTTCTGAATTTAAGAAAATTTTTCTTTAATCTCATTTATATGATTTAAATAGCGTGGACCTTACCTTCCTGATTCATGTTACAATTTTGAAATCAAGAGAACTTCAATATGGCAAGCCTGTTCATTATATTGCATTTAGAAATAAAAATTTTTGTGATATAAAACTTCATTATCCTTTGTAAAAAGTGCTTTGCTTTATGGCTTTGAAAAATGGAAATTTATAATACAATTGAGCATAGGTGGTTTCTGTGTTAAGATTTGCGAATATTTCAGAAAAATATAACTCTTTTTGTTAAAATTTTTCCTCTGTCTTGAATTAATTATAACAACCCAGTATATGTGATTTCAGATCACAAAATTATCATTCTGGACACCATCGAAGTGCTCATAAGTTTTGTGTGAAAAATCTGCATTAAATTTGCTACTGAAGAAACTTATATAGATTTTCCTAAAGAGGGCAAATAATTCTTTCAAGAAGGGTTGAGTAAACATTAATATTTTTGTGGTTGGATGGCCGGTGATATGTTGTTTCCTTACCAGTTACCAGTTATAGCAAATTAGAAAGGTTTTTATTTTTAAAGCTAGTCCAAACCACTTAGGTACTGATATGTTTATTTGGTAAATATTAACTAGCATTGTTAACTTCTTAAAATCCTTCTTGTTTGAAATTAATTTAAAACAGTTTGATATTTAATGAATTTTACTTTAGCATTAATTAGATGGAATTCACTGAAAGCAAAGAATGCTCTATTAAAGATAGGGTTTTTTTAGCAACTGGTATCTAGAGCTTTGAAAATTAAAAAATTGTCTATATCATTTTTTGTAAGCTTTGTTTGAATTCTGGATTTGTTCAAATGGCCTAATATAACTACCATTATGTTGTTTCTTATGCATGTAACACTAATATAACTACCATTATGTCGTTTCTTATGTACATAACACTAATATAACTACCGTTATGTCGTTTCTTATGTATGTAACACTAATATAACAATCATTATGTCGTTTCTTATGTACATAACACTAATATAACTACCATTATGTAGTTTCTTATATATGTAACACTAATATAACTACCATTATGTCGTTTCTTATGTACGTAACACTAATATAACTATCATTATGTCGTTTCTTATGTAACACTAACTTGAGATTTAATTTATGGTTTGAATATATAGTAAAAATTTCAAAAATTCTGAGTTTGTAGTTTTTTGTTGTTTTGTTCAACTTTCAAGTCATTGTTTAAAACAAATCGCTTTTTGCGTATGTTATTAATTTTTTATACTTCTGTTTCTTTGTAAAGATATAAATTAAAGTCCTAAAATTTTTTCACAAACCATTAAAGTCATTAAATATGTTTTTATCTTTTGTGGCAAAACTAAAAAATAAAGTTTCTTTTAGGTTTAATTTAAAGCCTTTTTGAATACCTGTAATATTCGGTCTTGGGTAATGTTATTCATCTCTGCTGTAACTTCTTTTGAAAAGTTTTTTCACAAACCATTATTTTCGATATTAAGCTCAACCTTGCTCAGCAAACACATGAAACTTCTATGCCAGCCTCATTTCAGTCTTGATTCAGGAAAGTTTTGCACTTTTAATTATCTCTGGGTTAATCTTTCCATTTCATTTGGGAATGGTCTGAGGATAGCTTAGATATTTGCATTAGATAGTTTGTTGTTTTAGTACAACTTCTTCATAAGCTGAGCATTCATGCTGCAAATGGTCCAGTCAAGCTGATGAAGGTAATTTCTTTAGTTTATAAATTATGCTTATAGACCTATATGAAGCCATGTATGTAAATATAGGTTATCAAATTTACGGTAGTTTATCCCAAAAATAAATATTGAAATTATTATATATATTTTAAATAATTATGGGAAACAAAACAAATTCGATATAGTTTTTAACATTAACATTTCTTTGCTGGTAATGATATGCAGTGTTATAAGATTTTATTGACAAGCTATTTAGTTATTACTCATATTAATAATAAACTAAAATTCATTTATTCAGTGACGATGTACAAAGAAAAGTTAAAAATGGAGTTCAGACTTATTTGTTGAAAAAATCGTTTGATGCTTGCATAACTCTAAATAAAGTTTATTTATGAGTATGTACTAATTTAAAAAAAAAATTATTTAAGTCATAATCTATAATACATGGATTAACAGTTTTCGTATGTGGAAACCATGTCAGGAAAAATTATGCTTTCTGAACACTTAATCTTTTTAACGTTAAAACAAAAGGATTCATTAAAGTTTCTCTTAACGTATATCACCAGGCTGGGGAGGGTATAAGGTGTCAAAATAACAATTTTTTTTTTTAATGATCTAAAATATATTGGTAGTTGTTTTTGAAAATACTGTTCCTAACAAATTAGCCATATCTTGGTTATTTATCGGATCCAATCCAATCTTTTATTGTTTGGTTTTAAGTTGAGCTTTAGTTTTGTTTGATGCTAAAAAATATTATTTCATCCAAGTTGATTTAGTGTCAATTTTTAAATGTCTTTTTGGCGCATTTATGTTTTCAAATTTTTCAAATTTTCAATTTTATTTCTAGGTAATAAAAAATCCGATAACAGACCATTTGCCAGTTGGCTGTAAAAAACTAGGTAAGATTTTTTTTTTAATTTTCTGCAGATTTTGGTAACTATTAAAGATATTAAAATTTGAAAATGACCTTTCTTCACTTTTCTTGAAAATAGTATGTCTGCAAATTAATCTATGATATGAGTGTCACTTTACATATTATATACACCAATGTAATATTGATCGTTCAAAAACTTTTTTAGTTTAAATAAGTGTTTTGGTCCCAGGTGGAGCTTTTTGTGTCCTAAACACTTTTGCCTCTCCATGCTTTAGTCTATTAGGTTTTTTTTCCAGGTTTATCGTTTTGATTTTTTTTTGGTTCATTCTTATGAGTTGAAATCCTATTGGGCTACTGCTGTTTTTTGTTTAGTAGTCTAAAATTCAACCATGGCTTGTGTCTTTAAGAAGCCGGCTAGTGTTTCTCGCTTGAATCGAAAAAAATTTGCACTAGACTCTGAACCTATTTAGTTTTAGGTTTATTAAAAATTTGTGGGATACAAGCTGATGACACTTGGTTTCTTTTATTATTTCAGTTGCAAGTTACAAAGCTAAAAAATGTGTAAATGCTCGTGAATTAGCTTCCGATCAACCAGTTTTAGTAGTCATTGGAGCCATGGCTCATGGAAAGGTATGTTTACTTTAGGTTTCAGAAGAGGCTTTTTTTGGGAAGAGATGGGTGGGTTATGGGGTGGAGCAGTCAAATTTTGTCAAAAAATAATTTTTGGTTTTTGTTTATGAAAAGTTGATTCTGTTGAAATTTATCATATACTAGGAAACAATTTTGATAACACTGTAATGTATTATGCTGATATTCTATGAAAATATAATCGCTAGAAAAAAAATTTGGTTATTTCACTGAGGAGGAATTTTTTTTGAAAGAATTATTAGTCTAGACCCTAAAAGGATTAAACTTCATCTTACTTTGAAAAAAATTTCTTAAGAAGAAGTTGTTTTGATTGTTTTTTAACCCTATAAGCATTTAAGATATTTAGAAACATAATAGTACTACCAGCAGAGAGTAGGGTGCATTTAAAGCACCATTAATGACACCATTATGCTTTATGGTGTAAGTTGATGATAGTATCATATAGTTTCATATGACATTATTTTTATGGATGTTTAACGTAGCCAAAAACGGTAAACTAAATCTTAGAAAATATAGAAGAAGAAATGCATGAAAAGAAATCTTACTTATGAACAAGTTTGTAATTTTGTTTTTGATTCAAACTCTGACCTTTCTTAACTTAGTGAGTTAGGTTCAGGTAACAAAGAAAGCTTCATGATTGAATCTGAGTCAGAAGAAGAAGTTATTGAAGAGTGTGTTTCAGATTTATCTAATGTTAATGATCTCGAAGCTCCCATTTTTCATCAAAAAACCAAAAGGCCCATACCACCTAATGAACTTGAAACAAGAAAAAAACTAGTTCTTTTGACAATTTTGTATGAAAGGATGATCCTCCAGTAAAAGGTATGAACCGGTTAGAATTCACCAGATAATAAATTGTTTGCACTACAATAGTTTTTACGACCTGTTAGAATTTTTTGAATAAATTTTTACAGAAAATCTATGTGTCTACATTGCAGAAATCTTTATTTTAAACTATCAACTATGGGCACCATAATCAGTTATACTTAGCTTGTATACGTTATCAAAGTATTGTTGTGAAACTGAAAGTTCATATGTACTATACCTTGAATAAACTTTGGGATACACCAGGACATAAAAGGATTTTGTCTCAAAACAGAATCTCATTGAAAAGTTTCTACCTTTTACTCACATTATCTTGTTAGGCGATAAGTACGAAAAAGATGCTAAAATAAAGTTTGTCAATAATTACTTTGTTCGCTGTTGGAAATCTTTGTTGACACTCGGAAGGGATGTTTCTGTCAATGAATCTCTTTTACTATTGAAAGGAAGTTTTAAACAGTGTATATGATCAGCTTACAAAACGTTCCACAGATGTTGTTGAATTGAACGCTGTTGTTGTGCCTTTAAGTACAAGTATAGCCTCATCACACTTGATTGGACAAAAAAGAGTTTTTTGTATGATAACAAGATGCATTGGAAATAATGCTTGCATAGTTGAAAAAAAAAAAAAAAATCCAGGAAAGACATCAGTTGTTAGTGCCTATAATAAAACAATGGGTGAAATGACCATAGTGATCAGATGACGACATATGTATGAAGCGCAAACAAACAAAAAGTGGTGTAAGTTTTGAATGCATCTTAAATATTTGTGTTTTTAATTTTAATATTAAATTTTAAATATTGTGAATCTTCTGAAAGGAGATAAAGTAGAAGCCTTATAGTTCATAATAAAACTAATGGAAGATGTTACAGTGTTGATTATGAAAGACGATCATGAGGTAGTTGAACAAGTATCAGCGAAAATCCAATACGTCTAGTTGAGTGACATTTTCCGTCTAAAGTTTCAGCTATGGAATCAAAACCAAAGCTTAAAAAGATGTGTTGTCTGATTTGAGAAAAGATACCACGTATTGGTGTGTGAAATGTTAATCTTCCTTTAAATTGATTAAAAGTTCATTGGTCTAAACTTTCATTTTATAAGCCTACTCAAATAGTACAGGCATTGTTTTTTCAAAATAACCCGTTAATTTCATGTACCACCCTAATCACCC
>JAUZNK010082721.1:0-13065 GCA_035046665.1 Euphysa ruthae | reverse complement strand
AATATATATATATATGTATGATTTTATGAAACACTTTTTTACTGGAATATACATTAAATCTTTTTTTTCCGAGAAAAGTACAGGTTTCGAGAAATATCCAAAAAGTTATGTAGACAAAAAATTATTACCTTAAAAGCCAGCAGATGAATGTGGAGGTCTCTGGCCTACTGAAGGTGCAACAAAACCAGGTCTAACAGGACCGCCACGAAAACCACCATAAACAACAGGATCTGCAGTTTTACCAGGGCGCAGACCAAATCCGCCAGCGAGTAAATTAGATATACTAGGATGCATACCAGGTCCACCAACACGCATACCGGGTCCACTAAGATGCATACCAGATCCAACAGGGGTCATACCAGATCCACTAGGGCTTATACCAGGTACACCAGTGTGTATACCAGGATGCATACCAGGACGCATATTATGCTTATTACCACGAGTCAAATTGTAGTTAGCACGTTGAGCACTCTCTTCATTTGATTCTGCAATCAAAACATTAAGTCTTGCTCCCTAAATAAAGTGTACTACTTAGATATGCAGCAAAAAAAAAATCAAGATCTAAGTGAATAATGGACCACAGGACTTTATTTAATCAAATACGACATGTTCATGATTTTTTTCTAACCGTAACATAAGACAAACAATGCTCCCTTCTATTACTAATAAAAAATATTTCATTCCACTTTAGTGCTTCAATTTTGCCTGGAAGCATTTTGATAACTATCGAATTGTGTTTTATTATCTGCAAAAAAGTTGACTAAATTGGCTCAAACTTTTATTTGATAACAGGTAAAACAACTTCATAATGCTATTTCCCAGGATTAATAATGTAAATTTTCTCCCAAATTATGTTTAACCCACTATATAAAAAATTAACTTACCAATCATTTAATTACACTGATTATACAAATTATTCAGTTTTAACAGGCAAGCCCTGTTGGTCAAACAAAGCCCTCTATAGTCTTCTAACTCCACGTAAGTCATGAAAAAAAATAACGGCTTTGGAAAAAAATTCAAAAACTCTATTTGTTAAAAAAAATTATATTATTATATTATATGATCAAAAAAAGCTCTCTATATTCAACTACTAACTTCACGCAAAACTCCAAAAACATATAATAAATGGTTTTTGAGAATTCATAATTTTTAATTCACAGGACCCTCACAAAGGGTTCTAATGTGAAATGTGAAAATGCTATTGACAGTTTCTCAAATAAAACATGACAACTCAAAATTTTATTGTAAGTAAAAACTAATTTGAATAAAGAATAAAACTACCTTTATTGAATGACTCATGCGTAAGCAGGATCTTGCTTCATCAGAGCGTGAAAATGTGACAAAGCCATAACCACGAAAAGGTTTGGGAATATATACATCCTCCAGTTCACCAAAATCACTGAAGTATTTATTGAGATCTGTTATAGTTGCTTCTGCTGGTAGCCGACCAATAAACAGTTTAACTTGTTCTTTTTCCTATAAAGTATGTTTTAAAATACAGATTTTTAAAAAAATACAGATTTCCAGTATTTCTAAGATTCCTATCATTTAACAACCATATCTAAATAATCTTTTTGCACTAGAAAATAAACTTTAGATGTGCAAGGCATTTCATTTTCTCACTATTCGCAATGTTGCTTTGATTTAAATAAAACCAAAAAATTTATCTTAGCCTTCCATTTAAACCCATAATAATAGTAAAACTTGATAAAAGTAAAGTAAACTCATACACAAACCTTTTTCAAATGTGGGAATTTTGATTAGTTTTGCTCAATGAAAAAAGGATAACGAAAAAACCATCTATGAAAAAAGCATACTGAAGTAATAAAATTTAACTGCTCTTACAAAGTTGAGGATAAAAATAACTTTCCCTGACCTTTGGTTGAAAAGCTATATGCTTTCACCTGGGTGTAGCTGAAAATTTTCATATTTACAAATTTTTTAAAAAGTTCTGTTTCTTTTATTCTTGTAAAGAACAAAATATAGTGCTGTTTATGAGCAAGTACACAAAAACCTATAAAAAAGAAAAAACATTTCCCTGAACTTATCCTCAGTAATGTTACCAGGGCAAAATCCAGAATTAATTTGGAAAACGATTCTCTTAAAACAGTCCCCCGCCACACACCCCCCCCCCCCCACCCCACAATGGTGGAACAATTTTGAATTTTTTTTTGAACCGTACTCTCAAAAATTGTACATTGGCTAAAACCGATATTATACGTCCGTTGTTTTTCTTTTCTAAATTTTTTTTTCCTATTACTTCACTATCATACTTTTAAAAGGCTGTGTTTTCACAGAGCACGAAAATACACCTTTTTTTTCTATAAAAATAACCGATTGTTTGAATTTTTCTCAAATAATTATAATAAAGCTACTTTCTGGATAAAATCAAAATTCTATAAATAATTTGCATTTTTTTTCCTTTCAATAATGAAATAACCAAAAGAACTTTATTAAATATACAGGGCTTTCACAACAATATAAAACTGCTCAAACATAATAAATTTGAACGGCAAGAAAAAAATAAAAAACCATTTTGTAAACAATCGAGGCTCTCTTACGCAGTTGTTTATATTCTTTCAAAGTATGGCCAAAATCGAGGTAAAGTTTTCCTTCATTTTCATGCAAGCTTTCTTTATTGCTTTTTCTTAAAATAAAAAATTGAACAGTGAAAAATAATCATTTGTAGACTGTCTTAAAAGGAAAATATTCTCAAAAAGATGTCCAAATTTGAGATAAACATTAGAATGATAAGTACTCTTAACTCACATGCTACAAAACTTATTTGATTTATCTTTAAAGAAGTTTTTAATTTTCAACACGTTCTTTTTAAGGAGTTTGGGCATATTTATTTGGGTGCCAAAACCAGTCTACAAGTACTCAAAGTGGTCTGGATTCGACCCTAGGTATTAAGAAAATGACTTAATCATATTTTCTCAGAGTTGAAAAAATAGTAAGTAATCTAAATACTGGCATATCCAGAATTCAACATAAAAAAGTAACAACTATTTTTTAAAAATCCATGTGGTGTGCAACTTATGATTAGTAAAATGTTTGCTTTATAATAAAATATCAAAGCAAATAAAGCCTTACATCCCTTTGTGGGTTTTTAACTTCGACAGTTCTTCCCATTATTACGTGCTCAGTTTTCATCGCTGCCTTTGCTGAAGATTTATATTTGTAACGAATAAATGCAAAACCACGAGGCTGCTTTTTTATAGGGCAAATTTTAATCTAAACATAAGACTAAATATTAACAAGAAACAGTATATTTTATACCTATCAAAAAATTACTAAACAATTCCAAAATCAAAACAATTATGATACTGATGCCAAATGATGAGTATCCGTGAAAGGACAGACCAAAGGACTAAAATTAATATTTACAGCTATTCACAAACTTAAAAGGAGAAAATAACTTTAAAAATATTATCAGTAAGAAATAAGAAACTACATTTTAAGAAATCTAATTAACCTTGCGACACCTTGTAAATCTTCCTCAACAGCACAAAGATCAAAAACCTGGCTACGATTAACAATGACAAACGTTTTACCAACTTAGAAATTTTGTTAACTCAAAAAGAAAGACTGACAACATCTACTTACTTACAATTGGAAACAAAGTTATATGCAAACAGAAGATTGCAAGCAATATTTTTTTTAAATTTGTATTAACTGATTTTCAGAATTTATAACTGACCAGCAATACTTTTTTACATAAGAGAAAATTTGAAAAAAACTGCTAAGTTCTCTCAAACTCTTCATAATGAAAAAAAGATTATTCGATGAATTTTAGGTGATTCTAAAGATTTTATAACAAAAACATGTGCAAAAGTTTTAGGGGTTTCACCTTTAATCTTATAGGGGATGCCACTAACACCCAAATTGATTTTTATCAACTTTTGGTTGCAGATTGTGCCCTCTTACTTTAAAATAAATACTTCCAGGCATGGATAAACAAAAATGCAGCTATTAAAATAATAAAATTACCTGGTGAAAAACAAGCTCGCCAAACTTTTCAAAATATTCTTTGAGTTCGTCATTAGTTAACTTAAATGGCAAGTTCAACACAATCAAATCAGATTTCATTTCTTCAGAGTCAGTTGCCATTTTTTTATTTTGTGTTTCATTGCCTTCTGATTCTTCGTGTTTTCTCTTCGTAACATCTAAATACGACATAACATAGTAACCTACTGAATACTTCTGAAAACTTCCAAGAATTGTTTCGAGAAAAAATAATGTCAAATATAAAAAGCATTCTCTTGAAATTGATCTAAATTTAAACCTCAGTAAAAGAAATTAGTTTTTTGAAGATTAAAAAGATTTTCAACCTTCATAAACTGAAGAAAATGTTTTAAAACTTAAAAAAAATAAATGTATGCCACTCACAGGAAAACAACACCGTAATAAAATTATCAAAATAATTTTCCATGTTTTCATCTCTATAAGGACTAACTTAATAGAACCTACATTTGTTACACATTTTTTATGATCTAATAGCGATGCAAAAAATAATTACGGGTATATTTACACTTTTGTTTTTTTCATACCGTATTATTAGATATCAAGGCCTAGAGTAGAGAAGTCACGTAAGTTTAACAATAATTTACTATTTGCTCACAATACAGATGTATGATGAGCAAATAGTAAGATTTTTTCCCCAAAATATCATTTCATTTGTTACAAGTTCGCAATTAAACAATGCTTTGCCAAAAACAGTTTAAGCACTCTGTAATATCATCAATAAACTACCAATCTATCAACTGGCTAAAAATCTTAGACTGACCTTATTCATTTTCAACTAACTTAGAAGGAAAATTAGCTTGTGAGAATATTTTCAAAATATAAAAAATATAAAATAAATTTAGATTGATTTCTAATAAGCTTTCTTAATGCTGTATAATTTTTGCATTCAAAGTTCTCAACAGAGATTGCACTTTGAGAATTAAAGAAAATATTTATAATGCAAGTCTATCCCCCATATGCTTCATAAGGTTTTAAGCCAATGAAATATTTCTAATACCAACATTCTGAATATTTTAGGATTTCCCCCAGTAGGACCAGATTTTTAAGCAGAAACAGATCACTTTTCGAGGCAATATGTGTTAGCAAAGATAACACCAGTCTTGATTTAACAAAATCTATTCTTTCTTTTATAAATGTATTGCATTTTAGGCAAATAATGCTAATATACTATTTTACCCTAATTTCCCTTTACATACACAATAGTATCCCACCAATGACAGAATACCAGCTCTCTGAATATGAACAATCTGGAGCATTTATGATAGCTACGGCGGCATTTTCTTCGAAATTTCAAATTTATATACAATGTTCCCTTTATTTCCCCTTGTAATAAATCAGTGATAGATAGACAATGGGTCACTATGTTTTAAATAAAATTAATTCCAAACTTAGATTTTTATATAAAAAACAATCTTTCCTAACACCAGCCTTAAAGCGTGCTCTATACAATGCTCTGACTCAACCTCATTTTGACTATGCATGGTCTGCCTGGTATTTAGACCTCAACAAATCAATAAAAATCCATTTGAAAGGTGCACAAAATAAATGTATATGCTTTTGTTTAAATATGAATAGTCGCACACATATTGTTACTGAGCAGTATAGAGCCATAAATTGGCTGCCTGTTAAGATGAAGGTTAATCAGGGTATTGCTGCACATGCATGCATTTAAATTCTGCAGCAGACCCAACTTAAATTACATGTCTGAAATATTTAAAATTTCTAAAACAAAAAAAGCCTGCTACGCAACAGCCATCTAAGGCTAGATACACCCTTGAGAAGATCTACCATAGGAAAAAATTGTCTGTCATCAAAAAGTCCCTTTATATGGAACAGGCTTCCTAATGAAATAAAATCACACTATAATGTATTTAAATATAAGATCAAGGAGACATTTTTTAACTCTTTGGATATAGTTCGCAGACCTAATAAATATAGATTATAATTCCGTAAAAATCTGCTTTTTAAATATTTACATATATTTTCTATTTTTTTTTTTTTTTCTATGCTTCAGCTTCAGCTTAACTCTAAAATGGCTCTAGCAGCTATTTAACTCTTCCAACCTTGTTAATAAAACAACATAAATATAAGCTGGCATGTGGAACACGATTTATTTTAACTAAAATATACAAAAATATTTTCTATGAATGAAATAGTGGGATGATGGACTTAGCATTAGTATAAACTTCATTTTAAAGGTTTGTTTACATTAACTATACCCATTGTCGACCGCCTAAATACACATAGTTAAGCAATTAAAAAATAAAATTTCTTCCTGATCATTAATTTATTTAATATTAGAGGATATAAATGGAAAAATATTAATATAATAAAGATTATATAATAAAAATTATATAATAAATTTGACATTTATTATATTCTAACATTACATTATTTATAAAAATTTTTGCTTTTTTATAGTTTTATCTGATTTGAAGTAACGAAATATCAAAATATTTAATCTTGATCATCAATACATTTAGCTTTAGTGTCTTTCATCTTTTGTTGGTAAATAGCATTTGCCATCTATCTTTTCTATCACTGTGGTAAAACGTTAAATAACTCGTACCGAGGTATTTACATGTGTCAACCATTGTGTTGTTGATGCTTTCAGGAAATAGTGGCATAAGATATTTTGAAACATCGAAAGTTTAACAGAGCTTAAAAGTTTCCTTGTGATTTCTTAATTGACTTTTCAGAACTGTATTTTCCCTGCTTTTTGTTATTCAAAATTATATTACCATTTTTTAAAATGTCCTCGATTGCTTGTCTTCCATCTATTGCATCATTATGCTTTTTACTAGTTTGGTGGCTAATAAACATTTGATACGATTGAGCATCATGTTTTTGCACTTTTGTTTTCCAATAAGGAGTGTTTGACAATAATATTCTTTGCAAATTTCATAATGCTATCTGTTATTTACAGAACTAAAATATGAACAAGGATATCGACGCCCCCAACTAGACCTTATATCCAATAATTTCTCCTTAATTATTTGCTGAACGTCGGTATTCGCTTACTACGATAAATGATACAGATGAATATTAAAAAGGTCAATTAGCTCAATTATTCAAAAATTTAGATATTCTGTGATTCACTGAGTTATGTTAAATTGCTATTGTCTCTTTGAAATTCTCAGCAAATAGGTTTCTGACATACTTATTATTCTCAGAATTATGCAATGGTTTTTATGAAACCCAAAAAGAATTAGTTAGATAACGGGTTACTTTTAAAATAATATTCACAGTGAAATGTCCACTTTCTCTCTTCTACCACCTCTTCCACTTCCATGTCGTTTTTATCAGTTTCAAACGAAGATGCCGAATCTGAATCATTGATCCTTGTTTCATCTTCCTCATCATAACTTGAAGTTGAAGTTTGAGGTAGTATAGTAAGTCAAGCAAAAAAAAGCAATGTTTGTGATTCCCCATTTGAAGCAGTTTGTCGCTGCGTCGTCTTGTATATTTTTGAGCTCTTATTATGACTTACTCTTGTCGTACTCTTTTCTCTTATTGTTTTATTTTAATTTACAAATTATTACTACTATGAAACAAAATGAAATATATTAGAGCATAATTAGTAATTTTTAATTTAACAATATTTTTTAAAAAACCATAATCGTTGCATGTTTAAAAAAAAAGAAAAAGTTCAGCTGTGAATAAATAAACTTTTAACACTTCTGAATGATCAGTAAAAACCACACAGATTTGCAATCAAGTCAAATTTTATACACTCTCCAAACAATAAAAAAAGTATTGCAAATTTTTTTGAAAATAAACAAACGAATGAGAGCGTGCTTTTATAAAAAAAAAGCCGTATCTTTTATTAAGAATAAAACAATGTTCCGAACAAAGTAAAGGAAGACATGACAAAAACTATAATGAATCTGTTTATTCAAGTTATATTTTTAAAATGTATAAAAAATAAAATAGAGTAAAATATAAAAAAGGTAAATATAATGATACAGTATTCACAGGATGCAAAAAAAATATTATTTTTGTGGTGCCCAAAAGGAATAATCGCTGTCAAGATTTATTTCTTTACTTAGGTTACCCAATTTTGAGACAAAATCCCCACGCTAGGGACAAAAAAATTTTGAAAAATATCTAAACCCCGTTCTTGATTAAAATATACAAGGAGCAATGAGTTTGAGAAAAGGAAATAGTGCGTTAAGAAACAATAAAATCCTATTTTAAAATCGCATTATTCTACCGTGAAATCTATATTCTGAGTTAAATCATATCAATAGGTAAGTGTATTTATTTAACACATTGCAACAATAAATATTAATAACAAAAATTTATATATATCTAAGCTGTGTATATAATACTTATGCTAAATATATTTTATTAGTATTTCATATCGCTATATAGCTAATTATATAGCAGCGATATTTATCTAAAACACTGGCACACTACAAAGAGTGAAAACACTAAGAAAGCATAACACCCCAAAAAATCTCAATAAAATTTGAAAGGCAAATAATAATTACAGACTTTTCAAAAGAAAAGCATTTCCAGAAAAAAAAACTATTAGCAAACTAGTTATAATTGCATAAATAGATGACATAATTGAAAAACAAATGTTATATATTATTATTTTAATATACACAATATCATATACAGCTATGTACAACCAAAGAAAGCTAATAAAATATATTATCAAAATTATAAAAACTTTATAAAACTAGCGAGCCAACAAAGTGGCTAATTAGTGAGAGTGTAAATAGTTGTTAGGAAGTACGTTCCAAGATAAAATGCACTGATATATTTATTGAATATAAATTTTGCAACAGCAAATATTTTCTTTGCAATCTTTTTTTTACATATATTATGTCAATACCAATATTTCATGTTAGCTGCTAATCTGTTATAAAATTCTTTATTAAAGTATAACTACTGTCATTAATCTCCTCTAGCAGCTTGTAAAAGTTTTTAAACACCATCATGCATCGAATCGCTGTTTGCAATGTAGGTTTTTCTCTACAATCATTTTTATCATTGAAATTATCGTTAAATTTTAAACAAACAGAAATGTGATGTTTTCTGTTGCATTTTCTGGAAATATAATTCAATTTATAATTTATCAAAAAATGTCAGTTTTATAGACATAAAAAACATCTAGAGTTTTTTCTCGAAATTTCAATTTATGCAGTAACATTAGAAACTTTTTGACACTGTGATGGAGAGTGATTACTTGGACAATATACACATTTTTTGTTAATTAAACAATCGTTATCAATAAGCTATCAATTCATCCGAAATATACTTCAATAATGTATTCAAATCTCATAAGTTACTTCAAAATTTTATAACACTTAACAAAGTTAAATAGTGGGGTAGTTTTTGTTTTAAAATAGTAATGAGCATAATTCCGAAAGTAGAAACTTCTATTTTAAACTTTTTAAGTTTCTAGCAATATTTTTCTAAAAGTAAAGTGAGTTCAGCCACAATACCATGATAAGCTTTTAAAACTTTTAACGTAGTCATTAACAGCCCTTCATATTATAACTGTTAAAAAACACTTTTTTTTATGCTTATGAATTCAAATTGAGCCTTTTCCAATACATATAAAAAAATAAAAAATTTCCAAAATAAAACTGTAAAACTGAAAATTAGGCCTCTAAAAATATCGGGTAAAGGTCTAAGTTCCCTAGCAGAGGCAAACCAGGGATAGTTGCTATGGACTTTCCTGCAATACTGAAAGCCTATTTGGTTTCTTGTTTTTGTAACTGAAAAGATTGATAAATAAGCTTACTCAGTCGGTTGGGATTTTATGCTTTCCTTGCTTTATCTTAATTTAGATAATGCTTTAAATGTATCTCTAAGTCAAATAACAAACACATCACAGATCAATCCTCATCTATACTTACTAGTACACCAACATCTGCACCTCTTATTTCTACTACAATTAAAATAATCAACTAACAAAACCAACTCCATTGATCTCAAATTCCAAACTATTGAAAGCAGTTCATAACCTTAACAACCGAATCAAAAACAAACTGGAAAAAAATTTGGTCCCTTAGATAAATCTCCAACAAAGTTACAAAAAACATGATCTACTACACAACAGTTAGACTTTCATCATAAAAATATGTGTGGGTAACATCCTATTTTAGATATAAAATAATGAACATGGAGCAACTACTGCAGTCACTTGAGAGAGGTGCCATTTTTCAGAAATGTAAATACCCGAAAAACAAACTTACTTTCTTTGATTAACCCCGCTTCCTGAAAAGGTTTATCAGAAATGTTAACAATAAAGTGTAGCATTTGTGACAATGCTACTGCATCCAGCACAAGAAAGTTGTACTAGAAGGTTTAAACCAAGACAAACACTCGTTCAGTTTATTTTTACACTCAAAAAGGCATAGGACTTGGGGTTTTGAACGACCTCTCTTCTAGTATTGATTTGCCACCACCAATTACAACAAAAGCATACAACACCGTTATTAAAAAAATTTCTGTCGAATGAATTATAGAGGCTGAAAGCTTTATGAACAATGCTGCTCAAAAACTATTTGAATATGTTAAAGAAAACGACCCTACAAACATTGAGCAGTTTCACGATAACTTACAAATGTTGGTATTACAATAGAATGAGCATGGCAAAAACGGAGTCACACCTTAAAAATAGAAGTTGTATTTATAACGTCAGTTTTAACAGGAGAGGTCCTTGATTATGAAGTAAAAAACCTCTATTGCAATCAATGTATGTGTCACCAAAACAATAGTAAACCCAGTGATACTTACATGAGTTTGCATTCAAAACACAAAGAAAACTTTTCTATAAACCATGCTGGTTCATCTGGGAAAATGAAGCTGCCATTGAAATGTTTTTAAGATCAATCGACAACAGTTAGTTGAAATACTAAACATTTGTAGATAACAATACATGTAGTTTTGGTGAAGTAAATGCAAAATTCTTGAAATATGGTGATAACTGCATTGTGACTAAAGAAGAGTGTGTTGGTCATATCCAGAAAAGAACAGGGAGTGGTCTTTGTGAACTCAAGTATAAAAAGAAGGGTATCAAACTTATGATGGAAAGGTCGATTAAACAATAGAATCATTGACAAAACTACTATGGTGAGCAATAAAAAACAATTTCAGTAATCCATTGGCAATGAAAAACACCATCTTAACAACCTTTAAACACGTGATAAAGCACCCTACATGGAATCTTGACACAACATGAGATTTTTCCAAAGGTGGAAATAACCCACAATTATGTTTTGTCGAGCAAGTTTCCAAAAACTAAGTTTTGTAGCGTCTCAAAGGTTCATTTAGCTGTATCTGAAACAGCAAGTCACTTAAACATAGAGCAGAATCACAAGCCCATCTTTCAAAATTGGTTGAAGTGAAACCAAGTGAAAATATGAGCAGATTACTAAGAAGAAAAAATTATATACGCATTAAACAGGCAGTAAAAAAAAATTTCAGAAAAAGCATGCATACGTAGGTGAAAACTTTGAGCTAACAAAAAATCCCAGAATGAAACAAAAAAAGTGATAATTTTCAGATAGAGAGATTGATCAGCTGAAAAAAGTTGACAGTAAAATTACAAATCAACAGGCGTTGTCGTAAAAAAAAAAAAAACAAGCAGCATACAGCACTTCATACGAAATTTTTTTTAGCAGTAGTTATAATATATTTATGGCGTACAGCTAAATTTTTTAATTGCACATGTCTAAAAATGGTGATATATGCTACTTTTTTTTACAGTGTATTGCATCATATATTAAGATAGCTTCACTATTTATTCCTCAGCAGAACAAGCTGGTGGTGTTCAAATAGTGAACCCCAAACACCAGCACTGAGTTCCAATTCAAATGCTACATTTTTCAGTACTTACTTTTGCTTGTCTGTTATGGCCAAAATAATTGCACACATTTCTTCAAAACAATCTTTTAAACAACCAAGATTTTCTTCAAAACAATATTTCAGCCAAACAATATTTTCTTTAAACTTAAACTTCAATCTCAAATTTTAAAACAAATTGAAATAACAAATATATACAACTTCGTCATTTAATATAGCAATATAGCAATGGACAAAGTAAGCCCAAACTAAAAACAAAATTTTTTATTTTTTTAAGTGATTTTTTTCCCATCACTTTATTACGCATTTTAGCATGCAAAAAAATTTTTAATTTGTTCATCCTTATCTTCTTCTGCAATGTGTAGACAAACCATCGTTCCGAGAAATAAGCAGTTATTTTAAAAATAGTAATTTTAACTATAGGCGATGGAAAGAAAAACAATAGATTTTAAAATAAGCCTACAGACAAGAGCTAATTCTTCTGCACTGTCTTAAGAAATAATACTTCTGAAAAATGAGCGCTAATTTTAAATATAAATATATGTGATAGAAAGAAAAACAATAGAACTTAAAATAAACCTGTGAACAAGAACTAATATGTTTATTTACTTACACTGTATAAAACCTACTTAAAAGATCATCTGAAAAATAACTTAAATAAATGGTGAGAAGTTTATAAACATATCTTCCTAAATATACGATTATTTATTATCAGATAATAGTTTTTTTTTCTTTTTCTAAATAGTTTTAGAATACAAATTAAGAAAGTATTTATGAAAAACTTCCAAATAAAACTATTTATTAAAGTGTATTTAATCTTAAAACATTTTACTATAAGAAGTTCTACTAATATAGTTACATCAGTCAATGAAATAAAATTAAACAGTAACATGGTTAAGCTCAAATATTCTTCAAATTCACAGCCATGATCATTGCAATTTACCACATTTGAAATCATATAGGCCTTTAACAAGGTAATAATATACTTTATTATATATCTAATACCTACAATAGTTATAATATAAAAGAATATCCAATACTTTAAAGTTTGCCTTCTTATGAGTCACAGAAGTAAAAAAATTGTATACCTCAAGTAAAGTGTTTGTAATTTGTAATTTCTTGACAAATATGATAACTGTGATAGTTTAGCTATCAAAATCATTATCAGTCTTTATCACAAAATCAAGTAAAAACTCAGTTACTTCAACTGTAATA
>JAUZNK010082710.1:0-13066 GCA_035046665.1 Euphysa ruthae | reverse complement strand
TGAGTGAGTGAGTGAGTGAGTGAGTGAGTGAGTGAGTGAGTGAGTGAGTGAGTGAGTGAGTGAGTGAGTGAGTAGGTTAATAAGTGAGTGAGTGAGTAACTGAGTGGGGAATACCCAGATTTTATCCTGGAACCTTACTGTTGGGTGACAGATGTGTTAACAACTGGATAATAGAGCACACTTCAAGGCTGATGTTAAGAAAATATGTTTTTTTTATAAAAATCTAAGTTTGGAGTTAATTTTGTTTAAAACAAAGTGACCCATTGTGTGTCTTTCCACTCAGGCTTTGATCTAATAGGTATTCTAGGTATTTGACTGAGTTATGTTGTTTAATTATATTCTTATGAAGTTTTTTTAGCTTTCATTTTAGATGAAAACATGATACACTTGGTTTTTCCTTCTCCAAAAGTCACACTTAGTTTATTATCGACAAACCACTCACTAAGGTTGAAAAAAAAATTTTCTTTTTAGATTACTTTCTATTTCTTTTACATCCTTATGTTGGAAAATCAAGCAAGAGTCATCTGCATAAAGAAGCAATTCACAGTTTAGTGATTGTGTCATGTCGTTAACATATTGCAAAGACAAAAGAGGTCCTAAAATTGACCCCTGAGGGACCCCACATTTCACTAATAATTCATCAGAAAGTTCTTTATCAACTTTCACCCTAAATTTTCCATTTGAGAGATAAGACTTAACCAGAAAACCACATTCTCTAAAAACGCATGGATTTCAGTTTTTCAAACAATATATCGAGATCTATTGCGTCAAAGGCCTTTTGGTGATCTATATATAAGGATCATTCCATTGTGTCATCCCTTTTCAAAAGCCTATTGTAATTCTGAGGTGTAGATACAACAGGCATGTGTCTGTCGAAAAACCCTTTCGAAATCCAGATTGAAATTTATATATAGTTCTACTAATATATAATCTTTTTCAATGAATTCTTTAGTTTGACCTTCAATTACTTTTTCAAATATCTTGGATGCAATTAATAATAACGATATAGGCCAGTAGTTTTTTGGTTCTGTCTTGCTCCCTTTTTTAAATAACAGAGCAATTTTAGCTAGCTTGCAATCATCTGGAAATGCGGTAGTCCTGATAGAAAGATTTATTATTTGTATAAGTGGTCTCAAAATAGAAGCACATTTGTCCTTAAAGAAATTAAATTATATTTCATCAAACCCTGGTGACTTATTTAATTCTAAATCATTAATTATGTTTTTAACTATATCCTCAGTGACACTTGAGAATTAAAATTCTTTAGAATTGTTCATTTGGCCATAAAAATTTAGTGTTGTTTGACTATTATAAACATTTGATGATGTTCTTGGAGGGAGATTTAAAAGATTGGAAGATTTCCAAAAAAATTCTTAAAAGCAATAGGAATTTCATCATGATCAAAAACAAAATTATTACCTTGCTTTAAACAAAAATTGGATTGTGAAGATGGATTTTTTGATTTTTTTTTGAGGTTTTTAGGTCTGCCTATACTTTCATTAAGTTTATTTGTAAAAAATATATATTTTTTCTATTAATAGTCCCAAGAGCTTCATTTTTAACCCTAATTAGTTCCTTGTCTGCATCAGTTTTTGTCCTTTTAAATTTAAATTTAAAGATTTATGTCTTGCTGTTATTTTTTCTGAAACTTCTTTCTCAAACCACTCTTGAGAATTGTTTTAATTTTAATTGTTTTCATGGGTATCATCAATAGCTTGTTTAAATTTACAAAAGCCAAGTTAACATTATCAAAATACTCACAATTTGAAAAATTTTCTTGACTTCTTTAGTGAGTCCTTACTATAATTACGCATCTGGATTTTTAAAACTTTTTAGTACCTGGTTTAAACCTATTGATTTGCGGGTATGTAAAATTGGCTGATGATCAGAAAAATAAATTTCTAGTGATCCCTGCTGTGTGATCTTGTCAGAAGCATTTGAGAGAATGTAATCTAATAAAGACGAAGTGTTTGATGTTACTTTTGTAGGATCCCTGATTAGTTGTGTTAAACCAAATGTGGAACAAAGTTCACTATACTTATTTAAAAGTGAATTTTGAGTGAGAGCTCTGTTGTCATAATGTGAACATAAATGTATGTTCCACTACTCTTCTCTACAGAGAAGGGCTACGAGTCTGAAATTTTCTGAGGGTTATCAGTGAGTTTCATAAAAAATTTTTTTTTTAGATTTTTAGTTCCAGAAATAATACGGAAATAATAAATAAAAAAAATATACAGAATTGCCTTAATTAATATAGCATTAATATATAGCATTAAACACTGGATTTATTTTTCATCAATATCTTCCAAGATACTTATTTGGTTTCTTTTTTAGTAAAACAAAACAAAAAAAGTTAAATGAGTGATAACATTTTATATGACTTGATCATTCATGATGAATGGGTTCAAAATCCAGTTATCTCAGTAAGTATATTCAATATTCTGTTTCCAATTTTAAGGTGCACTTCACTTCTTTTTTATTTGGAATTACTTACAAATTCAGCCTTTCAAATGCTCTGTGTTTATAAGAAATGTTGTAAAGAATTTGCTTTTGTTGTGAAGAAAAATTATGTTTTTTTTTTACTTCTACTGATATGGGTATAACAGTCAATTGCTTAACAGTAGAATCAAAAGCTATGCAATTAATTTATAGTTCAATAAATTTATTAAACATTAAAAAAAAGAAAAAAGATATTGATAATAGAATTAACTGCTGCTGATTTGTATAATTTATAAATATAAGCTAAGGTTATTTTGCAGGTTGAGGTATGCTAAGATAAGAGTACATTACATAAAGAACAGGTTGTATTTTGACGGGCTCTTAACTAGTGAATATATTTGCAAAGAATGATGCCTTTCGTTAATAATCTCAGGGTCAGTAATATATTGATTCTAAAATTGGCAGTGGTTTCAAACTTATAAATTCCATAAAAGCTAGTGGATGTAAATATACAAAGTACTTAAAAGATTCGGATATAAAATTTTAAACGCAATAAATATGGCAGCTACAAGTTTAAAAATTTATCAAAAAAGAAGTGGCTACAAATATAAACTAGATGAAAAATGGTGGTTATAAACTTTGAAATTCCACAATAGAAGGTGGTTCCAACTTGTTAAATTCTATAAAAGATAGTAGTTACAAACCTATGAATTCAACAAAAGTTGGTGGTCACGAACTTACCAGTCATGCAAAAGATAGCAGCCATGGAATTTTATACCAAATAAAGCAGTTGCAAATTTAAAAACTCTGCAATGGATAGTAGCTAAAAAATAAATTCCACACAAGATGGCAGTAACAAAACATTTTTGACAGCTCATGAAAATGAGTCTGAACATTTTTTTTTCTTCTGATAAGTAACCGTAGAAGCTGCAATTTTACTCATGTGCATTTCTATCTCTCTAAACATAAATAGCAAATCATCTTTGCCATACATTTCTCAATAACTTTATTGTTTAAAAAAATTGGACATCTTTTCATTTTTTCAGAATCCAGAGATCGAACTATGGCAGTATCGTGGATCGTTATATGGTAAACTATGGAAACTGACAAACGGTATTTTTTCTATATTTTTTTTTTTTAGTTTTAAATTTCTCAGTATGCTTTAAATGCTAATACTAAGTTAACTGGCATTCTGGTCAGTGGAAGGTAGAAAGTATCAATTTGAATTAAAACAATATAGTCTGAACACCTGTGCCTTTAAATTTTTGTTTTTTTTTATTGATGTGTCAATAAGAAACTTTTCTTTATCTCTGTTATAAGCTCAAGTTTATTGTTTATTTTGATCCAATCTACACAACTTTTTAATGCTTATCTTAAGAAACTGACTATTTTGAAAGTTTGAAATACACTCACTTATTTTTAAAAGCTTTTCTAGAAGTTTAATGGAACCATTACAAAACTCATAAAAATTTCTCGAAAATCTGCAAAGAAACTTTCCAAAATCTGTCATTGAGTTTTTTATTATAAAATTCAGGGGAAATCAAAGAAAAATGAGAGCCAACAAAACAGGATTATCCTACAAGAAAGACTGAAGTTAATATACTTAAAGAAAATGGAAATTATTATAAAGTTGGGTGTGAAATTCTGGCTCTTTATTTAAAAAACAACAGCACGTACTCCAGCTTTCATTTAGTCAAGTTGATGATAATTTAAGGTTATTGTTTTCTTTTGCTGGAATTTTTGAAAATATAACAAAATTGTTGACATTAACTTGTAAGAAAATGCATGGCTCAAAGTTTTGTAAACTGAGCCAAAGATAGCTTATTATGATTTGGAGGGAGACAAACCTTGTCCTTTCAAGAGGAAATTAATGTGTTTTTTTTTTTTGGGTTTGAGACGGTCAAGTGACTCCAGTCTCTTTTGATGAAAAAAATATAGAAAATAGAATTATTATAATAAAGAATTAATTTCAGTCTTTTACCAGCTATGTGCTGCAGTAGTGTTTGACCTTTGTGCTGATGTTCAATTCACGTACTTGTATTATATGGTGGTATTAATGCTACACAATAATATTTGGTTATTCCATCTTTTATTATGTTTTTTTCCAAAAAATTTAAAAAAAAAAAACCGACTTTTAAAGTCAAGTCATTGTTATTATTTTGACCTAACTTGTTAAGATTAATATTATAAAAAATTTTCAGTCCATTATGGATACCCTTGAAAAAAATGAAACATTCTACCATATTCGATAACTATACATGCCCTCATGTTTAAGCAAATATATTCAATATTTTTTATAAGAAACACTTGTTTTTTTACATAGAAGTTGTTGGAAAAGTTTTTTCAAGATTATTTTTTAATGAAATGAAAGCTTAAAGAAATTGGTGATGAATGATTAAATTTTAAATTTCCTTTAGGCTCCCTAAGTTATATGGTCAAAAAATTTAAAACACAGCTTAGGTAAGTTATGTTTTGTATTTTTTTCAGCAATTTCAACATAAAGTACATAAGGTACATAGCACTGTATAAATGCTGATTTTTTTTGTCAATATAAGTAGAGTATGGTCTCATTAATTAAAAAATTTTTAAAAATTAAACAATTTTATTCTTTGGGGACATCCGTTTAACATGTGGCCATGGGTGATTTATCACTTTTAGAAATTGAATTTCAATAAAGTTATGTGTGAGTGCAACTTGTTTTTAAATTGTTTACTTCCTTCAGAACTTTTACAAAAGGAAAGGTGTAAGAAATTATTTTTGTCCGTCATTTGCATTTTTCTCATAGGTTAGTCATTTCCACTTAAACAACTTTTTTCAAAACTTCCTCTTTTTTTTTTTTTTTTTACCTGTATAGCCAGTTTGTAGTTCATCTGATACTAAAGAGGGAAAGATTTTGATTTTTGATGATAAATACTATAATGTTTTTTTATTTAATTAGGTACCAAACAACCTTTAGATGTCCTCCGCAACAAATTATTAACCTTATAAATAATCAACTGAAATGGAGTTTATGTTTTTCAAGGTGACATTTATTTTATTTTATAGGCATTGAGTGCCCTTAAGTACCCTTAATTTGAATGATGTTAAACGGTTAAAAAAAGGTTTTTTATTTTTTTGAAAACTATTAAGCTGTTCTCTGTTTATATAGTTCCAAATTAAATATTATGTGATAATGATATAAATAATTTCTATTATTATCATTATTTATACATTTGGTTATCTGATTTAAATCATGTTTTTTATAGTTATTAACAAAATAAATTTGCCTGCCAGAGCTCATTGAGAATTTCATCTGTATTTTAGGTAAGTATTTAGGGTAGGTAGAGTTGTGCAAACATGATTAAAGAAACTTACTAAGAGAAAGATATCTCTGATAAATAAACAAGTTTGTAGACAACTCTGAGACGCACACAGCGTATGCTCTCCATGGTAAAATTTTCAAATAATAAGGTATTTATGATGCTGAGGTCAAAAAATATGGTATTGGTTTGGACAGGAATTTTCAACATCTAAATCAAGATGGTGTAGATAAAAATTAAAGAAAAAAATATTTAAGATGTAACACAAATTCTGCAAACATTCCCATTGTACGCCTTCAAGAATTTATGTGTATTGACGAGGAATCAATACATGAAGGATACAAAATAAATTATAAGTTTAGAATGTAAAAAGATGTATGATGTGGTTATAGCAATTTTAAAAATCGAAGCAATTAAGGCTGATAGAGCTGTCTCAGAATATGTCCGCACCAAAAATAAAATATATCAACCAATGGTTTGTTCTAATAACATAAAGATTATAATGCAAAATAACGCTACTATTTGTTGGCTTTTAACCATTCACACTTATTGGAGGGAAGAATAAAATCTCTAATGTTAATGAAGTTTCAAATGAAAATGAAATTCTCAATATAAAATAATTTGAAACAGCCTAAAAAATATAAGAAAACAAGGAAATTAAAAAGACAATTGATTACATTATTTCAGATTCATGGATGTCAAAGTTTTTAAAAAATGCAACACAAAATATATCCAATAAAAACAGGAAGAAAACTGCTTTAAAAAAGCCAACACCAGTGTTGTAAAACAAGATGGAACCCTATTACAAGATATTTTAGAACAGTAATAATATCATTAGTTGGCTATACTGGAAACAGCCAGGGGTTAGTTTTTTTGAGAGACGAGGAAAAATATTCACAATCTAATTTCTGCTATTTTATGTGCCCAAAATTAGATGGCACCTTCACTGTGAAAAATTGGTCATGATTTGGATTCAAATTATCGACTGACTTTCTGTCTCAGAGCACCAAAGACTATCTATTAGACCATGACTCGATCAAAAATTTAAATAGTGCAGACTGGATAAGAAGCTGGATAATCATTTTGTTAAAGAATCATTATTTTAATGTCAAAGAAAATATATTACAAGTGTCAAAAATTATTGAAACAAAAAGATCTTTGTGTCTTTGTGATTAATAATTTCTATAAAAAGGAAGTAAATTTTATAAAGAAATTTATAAAGAGCGAAAAAAAAAAAAAAAAAAACTACTGAAAGGCATAAAGTAGAAAAAAAAGTCCAAGAATTAAGAAATATTTCCAAAGCTATTTTAATTCCATTCACTCTGATATTACTGAAAAATTAAAATTCATATCCCATTACTTAACTAAGCTCCAGCATAAAATATTATAAATAATAATAATGGAATATTTATATTAAATAATTATCTGCCTGATTTAAACTTTTCAGAACAGGAATTCAGTACACTTGATATTAAAGCAGAATTTTTAAAGCTTACGATTGAAATTTAAACTAATTTATGCTACTGATGTAACATTTATTTTGTTTCAAAAGAAAAAAGAGCCAATTAGACCCAAAAGAAATACTGCACAATCTGTAATGATTTAATAGTTAAGCTTTCTGTATAAGCAACTACAGGAAATTTTTATACAGTTAAACTAAATCTTGATAAATAAATCTTACTGCAGCTTATAACCATATATTTTGTTTTGCCTCTACATTGAATACGTTATAAAGGTGAAAATATGTTTATGCAAAAAGTGAGGCTTGTCATACCTAGAAACCAAACATCTCATATAAAATAATAATTAATGATAATGACCCTGGTATGTGATCAGATAATTTGTTAGAGAAAGTTGTATTATTTTTGGTGTTGAAAGAATTTGGTTTTATTTTTGACATCAATTTGATTTACTTAATAGTAGAAATAAAAAAAATAATAATATTAGAGCAAGATTTCAAACTTGTGCAAACTTTTGATTCAATTAACATGAATAACAAACGTAAAATCAACTATAGGGTTAAAATAAATAAACGCTATGTAAAATTATTATAGCTGAAATATGATAAAAAACTTCTAAAAATCTCAATAATAAAATTTAAATGCTCTTGCAGTAAGAAAGAAGCTCAATAATAACTTCATGGAAATCGTACTCATGTATATGTTCATGGAAATTTTATGGGGAATATTTTAATGCCAAAGAATAAAAATTTGACCTAAATTTGGCTAACGATGACTGTGGCCCTTAAAATCATTTTCCTTTACTCCTTTTTGATCTAATTTTTTATTGTTTTTGGCAGTAGTATTTTTGTAAGTAATTCTATAGTAATAATATCATTTTGGTTATTTCTTAATGGAAAAGTACTTTTTTTCCCTTTTATGTGTAACGATCAGTATCGCAATCTGATTTAGCCCTTATTAATACCAACACATGCTCACCAAGGAAGGTTGAAACTGTTTGACGGATATAGTTATAAAATTTTTGATTTTAATATTTTAGTGATGGCAACTTGGTAGCTATCTTACAAGAGGATAACATTGAAATAAGGTACCTGCTTCAATAGTAAAAATTTTGCTTAATTTTATGTTAATAACACTCAACTAGCCTTCACGCAATATAGCTAGAATTAGCTAACAAAATTAACGTTTAAATACTGTTATTTAAAGAATTTACTAAAAATGCTGGAAACTCAATAATCTTGAGATATGTGATGCAATTTTACCACACGCGTAACTATACGAAAAATAAAATTTACTTGGCTTTATAGTTTTAATTTTTGTTTACTTTGTAACTCAGACAATTCCAAAATGCTTTATTTCAATAAATTTTTAAAATAAAACAATAACATAACTTTTCCGGTAGATTAAGCTTTTTTTGTAAGATTAACAGTAGTTATAATTTTATAGCAACCTGACATTAGTGATATATCCAGAATTTGATTTTACAAACACTCTGGTTAAAAGGTTTGTAAGATTTAAGAACGTTTTTTATTTGATTTTAATCCAAATAAATTATTTAGAATTTTAATTACTTTTGAATTGGTCTTTCAATAGGTTTTTCTGTTTCAATTGTTGAATGGATCATATTTAAAAAGCTGTCACAATCAGCCCTTTTTCAAATAGTCTATTGTGGTATGCCAAGTAGACATATATTTATAGTCAGTCTAATGCCAAATTTTGTTTTTCATCTGCATACCATCATGACTATTTCATTTATATATCTTTAATTTATTTTTGACTGTGACTAAAATTTGATTATAGGTGTGTCCTGGAAGAAACTTCTACCATTGTTGCAAATTGTCCAGGTTGGTCACGTCGTAAAAATTGAAATAATTTTGGCTTAGTGTGTTAGTGTGTTAATGTGTTCATTTGCTCATTCACACGCTGATTTTTTCTTGTCAATTTTTTTATAAAATTTTGTCTTACCCAGGCTTAAAAATTTTGCGTAGGACTAGAAATTTTGTTGGACTCAAGAAATTTTGTTGGCCCCAAAAAATTCCAATAATGATAACGATAGTTGTTTAGGAATTTAATTTAATTAATTTAATTAATTAATCTTTTTTGATATCTTGAAAATTTAGATAAAAAAGATATTGTAATATGCAGTTGATGCTCTTTCCCTGGGGAAGGTCTGAAAAAAATTACGATCTTTTAGCAACCTTAATATCTCCAGAGATTACAAAATTGTGAAATCTTGAAAAAAAATTTCACGTTAATTTTGCATAATTTACATAATTCACAAGGCATATCTTTGAACCCATTCTAAGAGCTGAACTCAAAACAAACAAATTGATTTTTTTGTCTAAAAACTTTGGTTTTGTTTTCAAAAAATTAGTATGATCTTAGTTTGTGTTATTTACTGAAAATAATAGATACTGGCTGTAAAATTTCAGCATAACTTAACGTACCTCACCAAACTGTAATTATCAAGACACCTTTTGATCAAAAAATCCAAATTTAAAAATATCATTTTGCTACAAAAACTGGATTTGAATTTTTTTTCTTTTAGATTCTTAGCTTGTGCTTTCCTTTTTGTTTCTGATCTTTTTTGTTCTAAAAATACGCAAAAGTTTTTCTTTCTCTTTTTGATCAAGTTGAAAAATAAACTTAGTTATTGTGAAATTGTTTTTACTTGGCATTCTAAGTCCTATAAAATGTGCATAACTTTGACTTACTATTCAAATTTTTGTAACAGTAGAAATAAGTCTATTGACTGTAAAATTGTGAAGGAAGCACATTATTTGGCTTACTCATACTGTTTTTTTTTCAGTTTTGCCGTGTGACTTTTTTTATTTACTTTTGATTTGACTTACTATACTACCTCTAATGATTAGCAAATTTTATAACCTCGCAGATCGGTTTTGGTAATTTTTTCCTCACAATTTTTAAAAGAGCAACGCTTATACTTTTCAAATAGAGACAAAAAATGACTTACTTTGGAATATAAATCAATGTAATTTGGACTTAATTCACAATGTATCAGTTCAAAGCAGAACTAAGATAAAATTTTTTTTTTTTACAGATATGCACAAGAATTATATTATGAGCTTAAGAAGTTAAAATAGCTTATAAGTGATATAAATTGACTTACATTTACTATTATATGAATGGTGAAGTATTCATGACAAATATATTACATAAATTTAAAAATTTGTATGTGTTTAATATGTATGTGATTTGCCTTTCAAGTGACAAAATTTGACTTACTTCAGAAGCAGAACTTAGCAAATTTGACTTACTTTATATTGGTGTCCTAGTAGCTGTTAATACAAAGTAACAGTGTGAACAAAATTCAAGTTCAAAGTAATATTTATTTAGTTTATGCGGCAAAATCTGACTTAAAAACTCCTTATATTAATTATTTGAATGCTGTATCGAGGGAAGGTTCATGGAGAAACTTGTTGCTTCTACAAAGAGCATTTGTTTTAAAATTTCTAAAAAGAAACATACTTCTTCAAGTAAGCTGTTGTTTACCCTTTTGCGCAGTTTGCCCCAGACAAAAGAGATTATCATTTGTCTGGAAAAATATGTTGAAATTTTAAATTATTTTTAAATTAACGAACTTTCCCACATTTGATTGACAGAATTGATTATTTGTTAGGGATTTGTTAGTTTATTTTTCGGATATTCATTACGAGCTTATTTGTTTTGAGAAAATGCACTGCTCCAAATATGGTCACTATAAGTGTTTTTTATCTCTTTAGTTTAAAATTATTTTCTCAGAACTATGCTTGTGTCAGTTGATTCTTTAGTTGCAGTTCATTTGTTAAATTTCTTCCAGGGTTGCTTGATTGTTATTTTTACTAAATATAACAGGAAGTCTATTTATTTGGTTATAGTAAGTCTGAAAAAGTCACATCCTTTATGAATTTCAATTTTTTTAACATTTGAGTAAGGTTTAAAAATCTTTAACAATTTTTAAAGGTTCAAAATATTATTCGGTATTTAAAGAAACCATGTTGCAATGAAGTCAAAAAAACGATCACAATAAACCTATTAATACTCTTAAAACTTTTTTATTTTAATTTGTAATATTTCCACAAAAAATATGCAACATTTGATTTAGATCTAGGCTTTTTCTTTGATTCATACTAGTAGGGGATAATATTTTCAGCGCTAAAGTAAGTCTGATTTTGGACACAAGATAGCCAGAAAATTTTCACATTGGCATGCGATTTAAAAATATCAAGTGTATAAACTACTCTAACACAAAGAATGACAAGATAGGTCGTTTGTGAAAATATCTTTAAGAAAGACATTTTTTTTCATTAGTAAGGGAAGAAAAGTCACTCAAATTAATTGCAATGATCCAACTGGTAATCCATACAACGTGTCCAAATTTCATGAAATAATCATTAAGTCAAAGTTATGCTCATTTATATTTTTTGCGCTTTTTTAAGAAAAAAAAATAAAAAAATGTCCCTATACTTGAACTTGATCTTTTGCCTCAGATTTATATATTTAAATGTTTATTTTTTATATTTTATTTACTTTTTCTACTTTCTTTTAGTCTCCAAATAAATTGCTTTATCTGTTTTTCCTTTCTTCCATTTCTTTCAAAGCTCTCTATTCTATTGCTTTATCTGCAGTACTACTCTACCATTGTGTCTCCTGATTTTTAGGTGGACCTTACTTCTAACCAAAACACCTACCTGTAGTTTCTTAAGAAATCTTTCAAAAATTTCCAAAAACCCTCTATGGATAACTGATCAGTTTTTTTTGTTGTTTTTTTTTACACATAACTGATGTTTTCAAGAGACTAGCAAATAAAAAAGCATCATTTTTTGTATAATCTATTGAAATTAAAAATCTGTTTTGTCTACATAGTTTGAAAATAGATTTTCTTATAAGATCCCAAATGCTAAAATGAAGCTTATGAAAACTATCATTACTCATTTTCTGAGATGCCTGTCTGTGGAAAATTATTTATAAATAATGAACAAAGGATGAGGAAGGTAGATCAGGAATGGTTGTTTTAAAGTTATTTAAAGGTGCTTAGTTAAAAAGTTATCATTTAACTCTAATAAACTTTCCAGAATCCAAGAAGTTTCTAGCTGTAATAATGTGTTTTTTGCAGTTTTATGTTGTTCAGTTACCTCATTGTAACTGTTTTGCCCCCACATATACACAGGCTTTAACAACACTTACAGATCCAGAGAAAATCCTAATACCACACAAAAAATAAATCACAACCAGAGACCTATTTCACTCATAAGATGGCAGTACTCTCTTCATGGAGCAAGCAACATATCAGAAGCAAAATAAAGTCATACGCCCACTATATAAAAAGATTACCATAAGCCTGTGACAATGTGAAAGGCAACAGATCAATTCAGCAAAACCCTAATATTAGGGGTCGGACACAGGCTCTGTATGTGATTGGTATTGAACCAAGTTGATTTTACTTTCCGTATGTCCTTCCTACAACAAACTTCTGTAGGAAACCAACTCCATTCAATCAAAAAGCCACCAAGTGCAATTTTCCAGTCGTTTCATATAAAACGTACAGCAATACTGTAGCTATTGAGTGTGAAGATGATGGCAGTTAATCTAGCCAAAATATATGTTGACTTACATAGTTAAAATTAATTTACAACAATCTCCGTTTTGGCAAAAATAAATAATAATATATAGACTCAGATTAAGAGGGAGGTGGGTATAAACACGAAGCTTTCTTATAAAGTAAATTTGTGTAGATTAGTTTTTGTAAATAAAATGTTTTGAATGATATAAAACCTTTTAAAAATATTAGTTACCTTAATTCCCTTAATTTTCGCGCCCCTTATATTTTCGCTCCCTCAAATTTTCGCTCCCCAAATTTTCGCGCAC
>JAUZNK010082699.1:0-13066 GCA_035046665.1 Euphysa ruthae | reverse complement strand
TATATAAAGTTATATATATATATTTTTCAGATTATTGTTTTTATCTTTTCTACTTTTCAGCTAAGTCCTTACCGTGAGCAAGCTCTAATTGTTGAACATGGTTCATTTGTGCGATGGAACTCGCAGCGTCTTGCCAAACTTTTTCAGCTTTCTCTTTACCTTTATTTTCGTAAAATGCTATGGTATCGGTTTCTCTGATGATATAACCAATACTATTCTTTTCATACAAATCCTGTAAAAGAAAAAAAAGCGGTATAATCAAAGAAGAGAGGAAAGGAGAAGAGTATAAATCAAACAATCAATCATATCTCTGCTTTAAAAATTATGCATATATATATATATATATACAATAATTGTTAATTTAGATGTTAAAATGCTAAAAAAAAAATTATAAATAAATAAAATATAGTTAATAATAATAATCAAATTATTAATGAATAAAACACTTGAACAAACAAATAAGTTTGATACGTCAATACAGTTGACATTGTTCACATACAAAAGATACATTAACACACATAGCTACGTTTATTGTTTATATTTACGTCTGTAGTTGCCTCTTGATCGTTTCCATCTTTAAAATATCTGTACAAAAAGAAAGAGATATGTTTTTTAATACCTATGTTGCAACACTAAACGGACCTACTGTTTTTTTAATATTGAATTGATTAATAATTATGTTTATTTCTGCTGGTGTAGTAAGTACCATAAAAAAGGAAGATTCTATGTCATGATTTAAGAAGTCATAGAATGATTTTTCCGTTTTAGAAATTTCTTTTGTTAGTTTTTCTGGAATTATTACAAAAGAATTATTATAAGAATTTGCTATCACTTCAGAGTGTGTTTCAGTCTTCTTGTTAATTAACATAGCTGATGACATCTCTTTGTTTTTGTTTGAAATGTTAATAATTGATTTTATTCCATTTCATGCTTGTTTCGAATTTTTTGAGTACAATCATAAAAAATTCTGTTTTTGGCGGCTTGATTTTTCACATTAATATACTTTTTGTGTAGGGGATTACGTTTGGCTAATTTCATCCATTGTTTTTTACGTTGAAGAGAAAGTTTTAATGATACATTTATGAAAGGCGCATGGGTATCTAATTTAGCCTCTATGACAGAAACTAGTTTTTGTAATGATAACTTAAGAACAACTCTTTTTTCCAAGTTTATGTTTCCAATATTATTTCGAAAAGTTTCATCTCTAAAATTTTTATAATCTCTTCTTATTGTTGTAGAGGACTTGTGTTGTATATATTCATGTCTAACATTGTGCTAGATGATAAGATATGGTATGGGCTATATTCCTCGCAGTTATTTATTTGTGATTATATTTGTATCAATGTTGTCAACTTTACTTTAAGAAGTAACTCTTGTAGGTCTAAGTATTAAAAGAAAAAGAGAGTCAGTAGTCATTCTATCTATAAAACCATCAACATTGTTATTGTTACATTTATTTAATAAATCAGTGTTAAAACCTCCTAGAAGTAAATATTGTTTATTTTCTTTTTTAGAATGTTAAGAAGGTTTTAAAATATAAATTATTAAATAAATTAAGCTCCATTTTAGGGTGTCAGTTTATAATGCTAACGATCATTTTTTTACCAATTTATTTATTATTTCTATAAAAACGGATTCAAGTTCACTTTTTTTATAAATAGTTAAATCATCTCTTTTGACATAATTACGTTTTCCTCCTTTAACACTTTCTGTTGGGCAATGCTCAATATTGTAGTTTGGTAAAGTGATATTCTTGGTTGGCTTTCACCCTGTAGAAGTTTGGACTCACTAATTCAAATAAAATCAAATTTTATATTAATTAACGAAAGTAAGTTATATCGAAGTGATAGCATAAAAATGCTATATTTTGGCAGAAAGTCGATAATTTTTTTTTTTTTAGGTAAATTTAAATCATTTAATTCACTTGCAGTGTAACATAAAGATTTATTCTTGAACAAATTAATTATATTAATAGTATTTAGATTTTCATATAGATTATTTTTGTTTTTATTTAGGCTTGTTAGATCATTTAAATCAGATAAAAAAGTAAATTACCTTGTAAAGTTAGTTTAAAAGCTTCATCTCCAAGTCACGAAAAGCATCTGACTTGCAGGTTTTACAATACCATTAATTGTGGTTATTATAAAAGGTTGATTAGTTTGTAAGAAACTGTATCTGTATTACTGCCCTTTATATAGAACCAGGTGCTACACTATTCGCTTTTTAGAGCACGGTGGATTTTCCCTATCTTTCTAGAACATTTTTAAGTTTAAAAATCTAAAGTACAACTTGATAAAAATGTAAAGTTAGTATTAGCAGTTAAGGCTAAAGGGAAACGACAAGTTAGAAATAGAATAATAAGTAAATATAGAACAATTTGTGACATAGAAAACAACAAAAAACACATTACCAAGTAGCAAAAAGACACAACAAGTAACTTAAAAAAATATTAAAGTTTTAACATTAATAATAACGCAAGACATTTTATAAAAAATATAATAATTAACATAAGGATGCATATGACAGCAAAGGGAGAGGACTATAATATGTAACATTGTAACGTATGATTTGTTTATATAAATAAATCAATAAAAAAAGATTTGTGAAAGCATGAGAAATTTGTTGGCAAGCCAAAGTTAAAAATGGTATATTGTAATTGATGTTAACAAAGAAAGGAGTTTGGAAATAAGAGTTTAAAGATTAAGGTGGGGTTAAAAGCGTGTTCCCAACTATGACTTTACGTCATTTTTTTATCAAAAATTTTGGTAACTATTTTAATTTTTCACAATAGATCCATTTAACATTTTTTCGTGAGCAAAGATATTTCCTAATTAAACAATTCATTTAATACTATTTTTTAGAAATATTGATGGGATCTTTTCAATTTTCTTAGACACCAAATATATATCTGTTGAAAACATTTTCATATTTGATGGTACTAACCAAACACTTTTCACAATGACATATTTTATTTCTCCAGCTGTCAACAAAATACAAAGCTTCAATTTCAGAAGATGCAGTTATTTTTTTCTTCAGTTCTTCTAGCTTGCAAGAACATTTCTAAAATTAAAATAAGAGTGCCAAATTTTTCTAAAAGAAATTAAATATTGGTCTACTAAAAATTCTATAAATGAATTATTGTCTAAATTGTCGTGTATATATTTTAACATTGGAAGACCCTTAGACATAAGAAGACGTAAATAGTGCAGATTTTTGACCCTTCCACACTCATTCCATAATTTCATAAGTCACTTTCAAAAGACAAAGGCAAATTAAGAGTCAAAAAAAAAAAAAAAATAATAAAATGCTAAAAATTCTCATTTTAGAAAAAAAAATTAGTAATTAACCGAAAAAAAAAATTTAGGCTAAGGTGAAATTTTGAAGCAAAATTCACTTTCAATAGATTAGGGCTTATACTATGTCGTCTTAATCATTTTTCAGGAGCATTTTTTTACGTACTGAGTTCAGATTCAATTCTCTGAGACTTTCGTCTTAAGGCATTTGCCTTTGTTACATACTTTAAATCGTTTCTAACTCCAGCTTCTCTCACAGCATCAACAAACTCATTCTCAAGAAATTTAAATATTTCTTTCAAACTTTTGCATTTGGTTTTTAGATCGTTTATCTGTGAGATAATAATTATCTTCTCGCTATACAAATCACTTTTTGATTTTTCAGTAGCTACCTCCTTTTCTAAATGGTCCGTGTATTTCAAATGTGCTGACTTAAATGATGTCAACATGGCATTGCAGTTTATCGTTTCAGACTTGAGTCTTTTGGCTAACATATAACCACTTATCACTTTTCGTGCAACAATAGAATCAGTTTTCACATTAACATCAACAATAGAAGCTGTTTTCATATTAACATCAAGAATAGAATTGTTGATGCTAAATCCTCTTTCTACTGATGCTTGTCCATGACTTAACGTAAATATAACCTTAAGTAGAAAAGACTGCCTTTTATATTCACTGACATCAATACACATGAAAATAAAATCATCCAGGCGAATTTCCTATCGGTGGAATTTTCCAATATGATAAAAAAAATTTGTTACGTAAAAACATGTTGTATCACTATTGGTTTCAGGTAGCACTGTTAAAGTAATCAGGTGGCACAACAATGCTTTTAGTCTAAAAAACAGAAGTGACTGAGTTATTTGAAAGATGTAACTTGCGTTGAACACAACTGAGCGTCGTAAGATAACTGACGAAACTGAAAGTATCTCTGGTTTCACGATTATTTGTAAAATGTCAATATATATGAATGGCTTCAATGAATTGTCTGTCTGGTACTGCAAAAGAAAAGTCTGAGCACTATAATATACTAATACTTGCAAATGAAACTGAAGAATTGGACCTTTGCTGATAACTTTTCGCTTTTGATTTGACTTTGCCCTCCCAGAACTTCATTATTGCAAAAATATTGGGCCACAGCTGCATAAGACGATTGACCACTTGCTTATCCTTCACCCATCCGAAAAAAAAAATATTTTTAACAAGCTTACTCAAGCTTGACCCAATGCACATCCGCTTTTAATAATAAAACTTTTTGAATAGATATATTATAATTATATAGTTTTGCCATGCAAAACAGAGAAAAATGACCCTGTTTTAACCAACATGATGATATTTCCCTTTTTCATATATATGTCACTCTGGGGAACCATTTTTGATCTCATTCAGAGAAAACAAATAAACGAAATTCTTTGTAAAATTTTTATGAGAATAACAGACAAATTTTAGCTAAACAAGTTAAAATGACAAAGTTTATACCTAGTTTCACAGAAAAACAAAGGATACTAGTGATACTTTCATAATCTTCTCGTCAAGCAGGAGAGGCCTGGAAAATTTGAAAAACAGTTTTCAATGTTTTTTAATGCCCCAGTCAGTTTTTTCACCTACTGTTTTAAAAGCTCCATGGATTATATGGAGCCCTCAGCTTCCTAAATCTATAAGTCCGTGGACTTCATTTTCACTCCTATTTTTGTTAACCTCTTTAAAAAACTTCCAGGAAGCACTAGGTCCATCTATAGATATTTGGTACAAACGGAATGGTTGCAAACTACGCAAAGCTTTGTTAAACTGTATCAACAGATCTTGATGGCATGGATGGCCAAAAAAACTTGAATCCCAATATCAAACATTTACTCAGTTTTCTAAGGAATCAAAAAACCTTACAAGTAAGTCCATTTCATAGTTTTGGAGTGCCATCATTTAAACTCTCGTCAAACGAGATAATAAAACATTCCAAATGTTTTATTTCAGCTTCTAAAATAGTTCTAAAATACGGAGCTAAACCATAGTTAACAGAGTACTTTAATTTGACCTCTCTTAACTTGAACGACTTCGCAATTTCACTGACAGAAAACATGACACTAAATATACCATTTACACCATTATTACTTTTAGTGTCCACACAATTTCAGCCTTAGTTTTATCCCAGTATCTTATAACTACGTCCAAAGTAATTTGTTTTTGCGCAATAGTTATGCTTGAATTATTTGTTTGAGAGACAACAGGAGTAGTTGATCAATTAGATATGATTTTATAGGATAGTCTCTATATAAAGAAACATGGCACACTTTCTACAATTTTAATATGTTTCTTGCTACTAGCATTGCTTCAAAATGCCTGCCTACACATTCGATAAGTTAAACATTTTTGAACATACTTTGCAAGGTGTTGTTTGTTTTTTATTTTGTGAAACTGAAGAAAACCAATTTTTAAAATCTGGATTGGTAAATCAGTCAATGTTAAAGTAGCTTTGATCTTTATTCATTTTGTATTAGTTATATCTATAAAAATAGAAAGATATAGAAAGATAAACTGTGTTAGTAAAAAATTTCTAATAATAATACATACAAATTTTCATAGAAAGAGATCATTATTAAAAATAATATGTGAAATTGACTTAATGGGAAATCGGCAAAACCAAAATTACAGGTTTCCCAGGTTTTCCCTGAGTTTTTATAAAATTCCCTGAGTCAATCTAAAAACGGAATTTTTCCAGGTTGTCCAGGAAAGTAGGAACCCTGCAGATATCTAAAAAAATTTCCCGCCTTTTTGAATTTACTAAGAATATGATGGTTGAAAATATATTATTTATATTCAAGCATCAGTCAAATAAAAAAAACAAAACACATTTTCACTGTAGCATCGCGGAGGACAAAAGAAGTGTGATAATTATCAGTATTGATACTAATGTAGAATAAAAATCGTAAACAAATTTGACGCTCCTTGAGAAGAAAAATTGCTGAAAAGGAATTCCAAAATATTTTCTGAAAATTTTTATGTTAAACAGAGCACTATTTGTCATACAAAGCACATTGACAACCTTATGCATCTTATGTAATATCACATCTGCATTTCTTTTTTAGCAGCTATAAGAAACTATTATACCATTTTCTATTATACCACACTCTATTTAAAACAACGACTAACATTTCCTTATTAAAAATGTTAAGTTATACTAATAGTTATTGCAGTGGTTTCATTAATTGCCATGCTATAAAGACAGATTTGTAGTTTATAGTTCATTTCTAATAACTTTGTTGCTACAGATAAAGTAAGTAAAAAGAATCATTGACCAACTAATATTTCCATTTTAGGTGGCAATCTTATAAAAGATAAATTGGAAAATGAATCAAAACAATAAAATGAAAAAATTACTTTTGTTGGAGCATTATCTGTGTTTGCTGATAGTTTTGATGAGTTATCTCCCTCTGTAGATGACGAAGTGACTAATGGCATCGTCGTATTTGTATCACTTGATAGTTTTTCTACGTCTACCGGTGTTTCATGATCATATTTTTCTATCAATGTTGGTGAGCAAACTAAGAAAAGATTATTTAACAATTATATTTAAAAAATTATCACTAAAATAAACAAACTTACTGATTATGTGTATAACCAGCATGCTGTGTCAAGGAAAAAGATTAGGAGAGTGATTGATTGAATGCCCATGGGCAACTGTACAAAAAATATTTAAAATTTGGGCACACTTATGCATACAAGCAACTTTGAGTATGCACTCATGACAGTCTGAATAAAGTTATGGGATAAACCAAGCCATGAAAAATGATTAGTCAATTGGGATTTTATTATGAGTTTATAAAACTTACATTAACTGTTTCATTTTTTTATTATTATTATTATTTATTATTATATATATTATATTTTTACCACAAAAACCCAGATTATTATCATAATCATCATGAATGCTGAAAAATTTTTTTGTAAAACCAACTTGTTTTTATAGCATACCTTTATACACACTTTCTCTAAAAAGTTTTTCATAAAGAATACCGTGCCAAAAAGAAAGTAATATGCAAAAAAATAAAAAAATTTGAGCTTATTTACTGCTATTATGTTTTGCTGTACCTATAAAATTTCTTAAAAATTATAAAATTTATACCTGTTAAATGTTTATAATATCTTAAAAATGGTAACTTTTCAACACAAATATCACAGATCAGTTCATGATATTCAGCAGGTGGAAGGTTTTTAAGATGCTAAAATAACAAAAAATACACATCATTTAACCACAATCGTTTTCACCTAGCTCCTATCTTTGATTTTATAAACACTCAATGAAAAGATTATGAAAAAAATTTCCTACAAAATATCCCGTAGCCAATGAAACACATTTCATTGCTCAATGCTCTGTAGCCTTTAAATTTTTCTTCTCTGTGGCCTTTAATGATAATTCAAAATCTCTATATTTGCTGTGTTCCATGACTCATAGTGTTTTCAAACAAACTGTTTTTGTGAGCTTGCAAACTGAGTTTTGTTAAAAAACTTGGCACAACATTAGTTCAGCTCAATACAAACACAATGACTTGCTAAAATTGACATGATGACATAATCAGCAACTGTTATTACATCATAAATAAAAAAGGATTTGTCATTTTTAAGACTATTTTTGAAAATAACATTTTTGTTAGAAACTTTTTTCAAAAGTGTTAAAACTACTATAAAACATATGCAAAGCTACTATCATATTACATAAAGATATCGCTAAACAATATATAGAAAAGGACTGGAAGCTAATAAAATTTCAGTGCCTCAAGCAATGTTTGCAATTATTTATATTTAAACTCAAAGTTTATTTGTTTGTTAAAGTTTTATGTGCCTGGAAATGAGTTGGTAGAGTAATTAAATTATTTATTACATTTAAAGGTAAAACTAATTGGGAGAAATTTACTGTGTCAATAGAAATTTGATATTACAGGATTTGATTTTTCATGTGTTTCAAAAATGTGCTCTATAAAAGTGATATTCCAGTCTGTAGAACATATATTCTGTTCTGCAAATTAAAAATCTGGCCCGTATTTTATGATGACATCTTAATTTCCACTTGGTATTTGGATAACAAATATTTAACAGTTCAAAATATCCACACAATATATACATATACTTCAAAATTTACCTCATGTTGAGAATTGCATTACCCCGGAAAAATTTTCCAAAATTCTAAAAAATTTTGGATAGTCCCAATCGTTAATAAAAGTTAGGAAAAGTCACAAAATTCACGATTGTACCATAAATACAAAAAAAACATAGCCAAGTGAAAATTCTGCGGGCACTTTGTGCCCCAAGCCTCCTCCCTTACTCCTGGTGTCAATAGGGTTAAACTGAAATTGTCAAGTTTCAACAGAAGTGTGTGATAAAAATTTTACTTACTCTAGAATGTAACCAATCTTCACAAACTATACATTGGATCATTTCATCCTCAACCTAGTAGACAATTGTAAAATCAATACTAGAAGTGGGTAATTCCTCAGAAATTTTTTCAAGGTTGTGCATGAAAAGCTTGCATTTTGTAAAGCCAAACAAGTTTGTAGTTACACACAAATTTATTCTGTAGAATATATATTCTGTTCTGTAAATTAAAAAATCTAGCCCATATTTGATCATAACATTTTATTTTATATTTGGTATTTGCATAATAATACTTAACAGTTCAAAATATCTCAAAATATAGTAAAATTTAACAAAAATTCTAAAAAATTTTTGGACAGTTGTAGCCCTTAATAAAAGTTAAGAAAATTCACAAAATTACGCGATCGTACCATAAATACAAAAGAAATTGATTTTAAGAAATTGACTAAAATGACAAATACTATTGATAAGAGTAGGCCGTTATTATTATCAGGAGATCAAAAATGTCTAATTAAAATTAACAGATTATGAACAATATCAATAGAAAATTAAAATAACTTAAATGATTTAATAAGCCGTGTTGGCTTTGCCAAGAAATGCAAATTTTCAAAAAATTCTTGATCATTTCTATAAGAGCCTCAAAAAATTAAATCTTTCACACCAGCTGTTAAAAAATTATAATACTTCGAATATTAAATCCCATTTAAAAATTTACATCATCATCAGGATCAGGGAAAGGTCTTTCACATTTGCAGTACAATCCTTTGAAGTTGTGGTTGTATATGTTCTTACTGTTAATCTTGTCTTTTTCCTAAAACAATAATGCAATCAGCAATTAATAAAGCATTTTGGATGGTTTTTGGGGTCAAATAATTTAGTAGTTTTTTTGACTGAATTGTAATAACTTGGAAACAGAAAATTTTTTTAAAAAATTGATGTTTTGAAAGGTTGCTACTAAGGAAAAAATATTTTAAGGTGATCATACTGCTTGTTTTTTTTTTACTTTTTGTTTACAATTTTAATCCTACCAGAATAGACAATGATACTTACAAACCTTTCCTAACAAAAAAAAATCATATAGATTCAAAAATTACTAGGTTTAAAATTTTTAACATGAAGCTCAATAAGCCTAAGGCCTATCAAAATAAAAAGTTGACTAGAATATCATTTCCTCCAACAAAAAGCAATTAATGATTAATTCACTAGCCTTCACTTCCAAATATAGCCTTGAAAATAAAAAATCGTATTTCTCAACCTCTCAAAATTTTCTTCTAGAAGAACATTTCACTCGTTTTCATTTCTTCCTTCACTCAGTAAATTTTTTTAACCAGCAGCAAAAAATAATTTTGAACAACAAGCAAAAATTCAGCCGAACTAAAATACAATTTCTTGTAAATTATAGACTGGACGGCTATGTCTAAAACTTATGTTGTTGCAATAATTTATAGACTTGATAAAAATTGATACAACAATGTATTCAATCTAACAAAAATATAAAAATATAACCACTGAAAAAACAGATTTCAAGAAAATTGTAAGAATATTTATTATTTGCAGTAACATTTGGTCCTAGTAATAAAAAACGACAATTTTTACCAGGTTGCCTTACGTGCAAAATGTTAGCCTCTATGATTTATCAACTTCATGCAAATTTGCAAAAAAAAAAGTGCTAAATGGAAAAAGGAACAAAAATACAGCCAACCATGGACGAATTCATTGAACTCATAATGATAACATTTATTTGAAAAAAGATTTTACCTTTCGTCATTAGCATATACAAAATTACCTTTTGTAGGGAGCATCCAAATCTGTCAAATAGTGAATTCCCACAGTCACAACGGAAGTTACTACAAAATCAGAAAATATTTATCTCCTTTAATGAAAGATAAATTTTGAAAATTCATCGCAAAAGAAAAAAAATTTAATTTTTGATTAAGTTAATTCTGAAAATGCTTAGTTGCTATGCAATTGCGTGCAAGATGATTTACCGTAAGTCGCATCCTAAGTGAGAATCATTTTATAACAATTCACTTTCCACCAGACCTTACCATTCATTCTGCATAACAAGCCCGTTATTACGCAAGTCCACATAAAAATATACATAAAAAATAATGCAGAACTACAGTTGCATTAGTTGCATAATAAAAAGGGGTTGTAATCAAATTTAAAAGCTCAGTAAATAATATTTCTAAAATTTGAACACTTATTTAACCTGCCAATTAGCACTTTATTGAGGACAAATCCTGATTGTGAGTCAAAACCTTACCGCTTGGTGTATAAGTCAATGAGTTCGTGACCTCTATGGCATCTCAATGTACACGCGTAACAAACACCTGCAGGATTTTCATTTAATGGATCACATGTTTGACAAGAAAACAATGGTTGACGCTCCATATAACCCTAAAATAAAAACATGTTTATGAGACTATCCTTAAATTAAAGCTTTTTTACCAAAATTTGGAGAACAGTTTCAGCCAGCATTTGCTCATAAAGGAACTAATTCCTTAAAAAAATTTTTTTTTTTTTAATTTTCAAACATTTGATATTATGTGAGAAGCAAGGATGACCAAAATATTATCATCTTCAATATAATTTCAAAACCTGTTAATCTAAACACAAACAAATTCCTTTCTCCATGAGCTTGTCTATTCAAATTTTATTTTTTTTCCACTTCAATTAAAACAATGTTAAAACAATATTTTTCAAATTTTCCCTCAATTTTACTTTTTACTTTTCTGATGTTTTGGGTGGTTTCAATAATCAGTAACTCAGAATGACAAAGTACATGTCCACTCTTTTATTAAAAACTAACATTCTTGTCAATTTATTAGGATTGCATCAAGTCACATTCATTTTCAAGATTGTCCTTTAAACAGCTAACAATTTTGGGTAAAAACTTTAATCTTAAAAACTTTTTTGCTTTAAGTTTTGACTTGTACCCAATCCCCAAAACAAAGTTGAAAAAAAAATCTTAATAACAAAGATTCTATATATACTGCTTTAGCATATCCAAAATTTAACTTTTGAATAAGGGAAGAGTGATCAATGGATTTAAACGTTTCAAGTTTGGGCAATACTTTGTAAGTGAATGCACTTCAAAAGTGAGAAACTCTGCCGTAACTACCCAGTTTTCTTTTTTAGAAAAGTAAATTTTAAAATTTTTTATATAAAAAAAAAAAAATACCTTTTAGGTAAATCAATTTGAGCAGCTCTTATTATCTGCCCTGTGAAAACTTACCAAAGGATATGTACAGTTTTCATCATCTCCTGCTCCAAGCACGGCAACCACCTGTTCCTCATATTCTTTTAGTTCGTCAGCTGCTTCTTGAACACTAATTATCTCTTCTGAATAAATATCAGCCATTTTGTGTGTTATTCTTTTATAATGTTCTATTACTTTTTTATAATATACAGTATAGCACAGAAGCATAACACTTCATTGACAAAGGCACCTAGGGCAATAACACAAGGTTGCACCTAGGTATAGAGAGGATTACAAAGACCAAAGAAAATAAAAAGACTTATTGAAAAGTTTTTTCACTGCAATTTTGGTCTTTGAATTAAACATGCTTATTATTCAACGGAAAATTTAAAAAAAAAAGGTTGTAACTGGATAAATAATATAATAATTTTCTAAGAAACAGTTTTTGGCCATCATTTTCAGTCCAAAATACTGAAATCACTAACATTTTCTACCATCATAAAAAGCTTAAGCAGAAGAACTCAACAGGATAGAAAAAAAGCAAAAGAAGTTTGAGAAATAATTCTAGGCCTGGTTCCTAAAAACCAGACTTTTTTTATTCATCAAAACTTTTATGGTTTTCTCACTTGAATCAAATTTTTGAAACAAAATTACCACATTTGGCTATATTTGGGCATAGTATTGGAAAAAAATTTAATTGCCAACCTTTTAATTTTCATCATCTTTCTTGTATAAAACTCCAAAGATTAACTAAATTTTTTAAAAAGAAAAGTTTTATATAGAAAAACTAACAAGTTGAAAGTTCAATAATAAAAATATACATTTATCAATGGAAAGGACTGCTAATAAATCATTTCTATTATCGAGGGGTTATAATGATTTGACCATCAAAAAATCCCGTGGAAATTATATAGATTATAAAGAGGTAATGTACCTTTAATTTCCTTAATTAGATCAAGTGATGAAGTTTTTCATCTTATTGTCAACATTTCCTCGAATAGTTTTTATGCAATAGGTTTAGTGAAAAAATGCTTACAACTAATCTTAAATAACAATTACTGCATTTTGCTATTTTTTACGTTCAAAATAAATTAAAATTACAAGATGATATAGGGTAAAAAAGTATCTCTCGGCGATTTCATATTTGTATTAATGACATTTTTATTATTTTATGTTTTAATATCTTTAAATATATAAATAC
>JAUZNK010082688.1:0-13066 GCA_035046665.1 Euphysa ruthae | reverse complement strand
TCTTAGATTGGAATAGATCTATATCAAATCAAACCTTAGTTATCTTTTAACTTAAGCCATTAATGAGAATCATGACAGTATTCATTGATGTCACTTGTGTTTTCATCAATTGCAAAGCCATATTTTATTTTTGCATATAGATGGCCTACCAGCGAAATAATCACCCAAAGAAAACTGAGGGAAAATAAAATTGTGATATCCTTTGTTCATAATTGAAAAGTCGATTGTCTGATGATAGTTCCTGTATCAGCATATGTGCTTGGATAGCACTTTCCTTTAACTCCAATATTACATTGTGTAGGAATTTGATTTTCCTTCAACTTGAGTGTTTATTGATCATTTCCTTTAGTTGATTTTTGTGACCAAATAATTTTTCCTGCTCTTTTTTTGCTTTAGAGCTTTGAAAAGTTCTTAACTGTCTTTCTATTTCCTTTGCATTACTAAGTTGCAATACAACATAGCCTTCTGACAAAATCCAAGCTAGAATCTACTCATCTCATACTAATTTTACTAAATACCTGAAAAGCCCTAACTCTAAATCTATTTTTATAAATCCTACAGATAATAGAGAAATCGCATCTGTTATCTTATCTCTTAAGTATGGCAAAGCTACTTGACCTAACAGCATACCAACATTTGTTCTTAAACTTCTTTCAAACCTTATTCCTCCAGTTTTCCAATATTCTTAAGCTATCCTCAGTCATACCTATACACAAAAAGGGCTCAAAACTTGACTGTAATAATTACAGGCATATCTCGTTATTATCAAACATCAGAAAGCTCATTGAAAAGTTACTTTACTCTAGAATCTTATGCTTGTTAAATGTTTTTATTTGCCTAAGCTACAGTTTGGGTTTAGAGACATTCTACTTTGCATGCCTTAGTTAGCATGATCAAAGTGATTCAGAAAGCAATTGATAATCACTCCTTTGTTTGTGGTGTGTTCAAAAACCTACAAAAAGCGCTCAATACAGTGAGCCATGATATTTTACTTAAAAAGTTAAGTCACTATGGCATAAAAGGAGCTGCTAATAACTTATTTTGGTCTTATCTTCATAATCACAAATAGTTTGTTTCAATTAACGGGTTTAAATCTTTACAAAAAACTGTAAAGTTTGGTGTTCCTCAATGTTTTGTTCTTGGACCTCTGTTAATCTTAATCTACATAAATGATCTTGATCTAACTCTATAAAAAACTCTTTTGTCCATCACTTCGTAGATGATACTAATCTTCTTTGCATAGGCAAATCATTAAACTCGATTTGTAATAAAGTAAATTTTGATCTATGTCGTTTGTGTGGTTGGTTAAACGTTAATTGTATTTCCTTAAACATCAGTAAAACTGAATTTATGGTCTTTCATAAGCCAATTCAAACTGTCTGTTATTTATAACTTAGGCTTAAAATCATTGGTAAATGACTTTTCCCATCAACTTTTACTAGATACCTTGGGGTTTTGATTGATGACCAATTATCCTGGTGTAACCATGTGAGTGAAATTAGTAAAAAAAACTTACAGGTGCAAACTTTGCTTTCTAAAATCAGATCTTTAGTGTCTCTGGAAGGCCTAAGGCACTAATCTATTTTTCATTTTCTCATTTTAGTTTAGTTACTGTAGTCTCATTTGAGGACAAAATAGAAATGGAAATTCTCATCTTAAACATATTGGCAAGTTACAATGTATTGCTGTAAGAATAATCACTTTCTTGCCTTTTAGATCAAATATTCAGGTTAAATTTTCAAACAAGCTCCAGGACAATGTTTTTCTCCATAATTGTCTTTTTGTAATCGATTTTTTTTTTTCAGAAAACTTTTTTCTTTTTTAAACGTTTTTGCTAACCAACTTCATGACTACAAATACTGAATTTGGAAAATTGCATGTCTCACTTTGGGAATCAGTAAAGTATGACAAGTATTCTTTTAAATATCAGAGTATCACTGGATGGATTTGATCCCTGATATTGGGATGAAAGAATCTTCAAAATACCCTGATATCAAAAATTTTCTTTTACTTGGTAAAAAACAGTTGAAGAAAATATTTACTTGAGCAGATTTTGTCTCAGAGCTTTTCTTAATATCTTTATTTATGCAATAGTTTGCTTTTTGGAGTTAACCAATTCTAAACATTTTTCCTTTTAGTAACATAGAAAATAATGAAATGATCTTGATTTGAACTTGAAATTATACCAAGAAGGTAGTAATAACATTTATCTTTATAAAAAGTTTGATGATTACAATATCAATAAACTCGGTAATGATTAAATGATTGATGATATTGAGAGCAGTAGTCTAGCAAAATGTAAATGTCTCGGCGTTGATTAATTTTGTAACTTAAAATAAACCGAAATATTCCTCTCTCTGTTTTTCATTTGAACATTGCGCCTTTAAACCTCCATATTGATGATTAAAAAACAAAATTCGTTCAATGAAACTTTCATTTTGACATAATTGGAACACGAATAAAAAAACATTATAATATAACTATTCCAAGTCAATAAATGGATATAATTTTGTCCAAACTCCAATTGAATCCACCTGTGGTGGAGTTTTATACATTTCTCTATAATTTAGTTACTAACTTAGAAAATATTTAAATTTGTATGTGCCATCTCATCTTGAATCTATATTTATAAAAATATTTTTTTCCAAATAAGCATAAATTTTACACAACTTTCAATAATTTGCTAGATAAACATGTTACGCTAAAAAAACTAACTAATAAGGAATTTAAGAATAGTTTAAAGTCTTGGTTAGCGAAAGGTATTCTCAAAAATTTCTTTAAAATTCTTAAAATGAGAAATAAAATTCACATTAGAAGTAAAAAAAAACAAAAAGTAAAAAAAAACAGAAACTATTTATAAAACATCGAAATTTTTTTGTAAAACCAAACAAATAACTATAATGCTTATTTTAAAATTAGTTTTGAAAATATAAAAAAAAATTGATATGGAACTGGTTGATACTGGTATGGAACTGGTTGACACCAGTTCTACGATAACTGGTCCTATAGAAATTACAAATAAATTTGATCAATATTTTACATCAGTTGGAAAATCATCCAAAATCTAAAATCAACTTGTCAAATACCACATTTTATAAAACCAAATATAAGAAGATTTTTCCTGTAACCGACGATTGAATTTGAAATATCTCAACTTATCTCAAAATTTAAAAAAAGTAAAGCATCTGGACCAAACAGTGTCACAACATTTATTTTGAATGAGTTAAATGTAGAAATATCCTCAGTCCACTGTTAGTCATTCAAATTATTGATTGCAACTGGGACATTTCCAGATATTTTAAAAACTTCATCAGCGATTCCTCTCTTTAAAAAAGGCTCAAATTACTTTGTAATAATTTCATAAATATATCTAATTTCTAACATTTCTAAATTACTTGAAAAGTTAATGTATAGTAGGTTATATCTGTTTTTAAAAACTTTTCGGTTATCTTGTGATCTTCAATTTGGTTTTCGCTCAAACCATTCCACCTTTCATGCTTTGATCAACATTACAGAAAAAGTTAAAAATGCTATAGATAATGATAATTTTGTTGATCTCCAAAAAGCGTTTGACACTGTTGATCATACAATTTTATGAAAAAGACTAGAAAATTATGGAATAAGGGTTTATCAAATAATTGGTTTGAATCTCATCTATTTAATCTAAATCAATTCGTTACAATAACTGGGTATTCATCTATAAATAAATTTATAAACTTTTATAAAGTTTACGAGTTTCATAAGGCTTTGCTTTATTTTGACCTATGTTATTTTTAATTTATATCAACGATATTAATCTATCTATTAAAGACTGTACTCTTCATCATTTTGTCTACGATTCAAACTTACTGTATGTTGGAAAAAAGGTAAAAACAATTTGTAAAAATGTCAATAAAAATTTAAAGTATCTTTCAAATTAACTAAGAGCAAATGATTTCATTAATCGTAGATAAAACCGAAATGATGTTTTTTTCGTAAACTAAAAATGAAGATAAATTTAGAATAAAAAATGAAATCAAATGGAAAATATATTTAATTTTCACCAAGCATAAAAGATCTAGGTATTCTTCAAGATTAGCACCTCCTATGGAAACCACATATCAACAAATTTTTGAAAAAATTAAATAGGGCAAACAGCATGCTTTCAAAAATAAGACACTATGTACATTTTAATATTATTATGAAGTTTCTGAACTTTTCGACTTTTGCATCGCATACTGTAATCAAATTTGGGGTCAATCTGGCACAAGAAATTTAACCGAATTTATTTTTTTGCAGAAATCTGCTTTACGAATTATTTATTTCAAACCCTTTAGGTGCAATTTTGTCAAGTCTTCTAGTTGCAAGCCTCCTAGCAGAAAATATTCTAACAACAAGTCTTCTTTCAACAAATCTTTTGGTGGCAAGTCTCCTAGTGGCAAGTCTCGTAGTAGCATGTCTCCTGGCATCAAATCTAACAGCAAATCCCCTAGCAGAAAGTCTCCTAGCAACAAGTCTCCTAGCAGCAAAGCTCTTAGTAGCAAGTCTCTTAACAGTGATAGAGTGCTTGATGTGACCAATGCCACCAATTTTCTGCGATGTTATTGATTTGATCAGACAACTAGCTCCACTGACTTTTTCAGTTCAAATTCAAAAATTGAAAGTGTAATGTTATCAAAGTAACACGTTGAGGATGGTCAAATGTCAGCTTATTTGATAAATGTGAAAATAGTCTCGGTATATACTAGAAGTTTATTTTCTTTCATTTTCAATTTGTGTTACATCTTTATGTAGTGTACTGTGAATACTAAAATTCTATTTTTCATTTATACATCTGGATCTAACAAACTCATTCCATTTTATGGGCAGTCTTATTTGGAACACATTCCCAAATTTTATTAAAATTTCTCCCTCTTTGCAAATCTTTAAACGTCGAATTAAGGAGTGGAAAGGAGAAAGTTTTTCTTGTAAATTTTGTTTGTAATGTTTCTTTTGATAGATTATAGATTAGTATTTACGAATATTTTATAATTATTGTATTTAACTACGTCTCATGTTAAACAAATTTATTGAATTGGATTCCCATGTTGTAAGAAATATAGTTTAAAGTCCAAACATAAATTCTAAACTGTCAAGGGACATACTTGATATATATTGATTTAATAAATTATATAATTAATGAGTGATAATAATATTATTTATATTAACATTAATAGTCTCTAGCTGTTATAGCCATTTAATCACAAACAGGAAGGCTGTTTATAACAAGCGCTATGGCATAAAGCTGTAGATGATTTGTGAAAATAGCAAAAGCTAGTTATTAGGATATCAAAAAGAGATTTCAAAAGTTTTTCGCAAGGGCATAATTAGCCGCCCTGAAACCAGCCCATTGTGATTAATGAAATAAATTTTTCTTTATTGAAGATTTATTGAAGAAGTGGCTAAGAAAGAACCAAATTTTTTTCTGTTTCAGGAAAACAAAGTGTCAGCCTTTGGTTAGTTAAATGTAAATTAGTAGCAGGGACTCTAATTGAGTGTTAATATATTTCTTATATTTTAGTGATATTCTATTGTAAATATGCGGTTTATGAACTTACTCCACACAAGTTGTGTGTTTAAGATTATTTCATGTATTATTTTTATTTTTGCAGTTATTATATATTTTATATAGCATTTTTATTAATATGAAAAGTGGTTCCCTATAGTTTTATAAGTTTATTAGTTTCTATGCCATTTCTTATTGAATTTTTATGACTGAAAATCTGTTCAAAATTCTGAAAAATATTGCACAGATAGGAGTGGAGACCAGATTAGTGAGTGTATTGAAAATTTTAAAATAAAGAAAACATATTGAAAAATAGAAAAGTTGGAAATCTGCATTATTTTACAGACAAATGATCATGTTGTTGATATTTTACAGTGATATTAGGTTATACATTTAATTTCATTTACGGCTTTATTGCTGATGTGAACTTGCTATGATTGATTAATCTTTTGATTTGTTTTAGCTCATATTCGTTGTGGATCACTTCCAATGGCAATTGGTGTACAAGCTGACATGTGTACACCGGCTCTCGCAAATTTTGGTAGTGACGAGCTTCGAAGAGAATTTCTCGCTCCAAGTATTGCTGGTGATTATGTAGGATGTATTGGTGTAAGCGAAGTAGATGCTGGCTCAGATGTTTCGGCAATTCGAACTTCAGCCTTTAAAAGAGGAGGTAAATTTTATTTAATGTATTTTGCCTAGTATTTTTTTTGAAGAGCAATCATTTTGAATTAGTTATGAGATATGGTTATTGGAGGTTGTATTTAAAAGATAATTTCATAGTTTAGAAATTTTTTTTTTCTCTGAGGAAAAATGTGATTGACAGATTTTTTTTAGATGATTATGTAATAAATGGAGGAAAAATGTGGACAACAAACGGTGCACAAGCCGATTGGATGTGTTTGTTAGCCAACACAAGTGAAGGCCCAAGCCCGCATTTAAATAAAACTTTAATAATTGTGCCTATGAAAACCCAAGGTATATTTATCCAACCTTGTATCCAGAAGCTCGGGATGAGAAGTTCAGATACAGTGCAGACTTTCTTTGAGGATGTTGTTGTGCCACAAAAGTATCGGATTGGAGATGAAGGAAAAGGATTTATATACCAGATGAAACAATTTCAAGATGAACGCCTTGTAGGAGCAACTTCTGGTAAGGTAACTTGTGTGTGTTTTTTTTTTACACGGCAGTAGCACACATTTTCAAAGATTTGTCATTTAAAAGAGAGGACCAGCCTACAAAATTTCTAAAAAATGCATTTAATTACAAAAATTGTATTTCAAATTATAAATTTGTTTTAATAAATCAAAAATCAATTATGGTGTTCAAATCATTTTGAAATGAAAGGGCTTTAATTCAAAAAAATTTTTAATTATTAAGGTCTGAATATTTCACGATCTTGCAAATACTGTTATCAACGTTTTTTCTCATATTTCTTAATTTTTGAATATTTTAAATATACCTCAACCCGTTTTAATTGCCAACCCATGTGCCTCCAGCCATTCCCTATGCGGTTTTTCGATTGATTCGTCTTTTTTTTTTCTTTTTTTTTTTTTTTTTTTTAATCTTTACGGTAAAATACTTACGAGGCAATGCTACATGTGCAAACTTTCGAAACTAGTAACAGACTTAGAATTTTTGGTGCTCTGGATACGTGAGCAATACTGGTGCAAAAAAAAACTTTTTTTATTAGGTTAGATCTTTAATTATTAACGAAAAATATCTTAGATTTGCTAAACTTTCGCGGCAAGGAAAATCGAAAAGTAATTTTACTTTCATGGGAAGAAGTTTCAATGTTTAGCTCTTTACCTCCCTAGTTAAATCTATGTTATCCCTGTTTTAGTTCTTACAATGAGTGATACTTGTATTCGCGAGACAGCGAAATATTGTTATCAAAGGCAAGCTTTTGGTAAACCGCTTTTAGACAACCAAGTTATACACTATAAGTTGGCTGAGTTAAAAACTGAAGTTGAAATGCTGCGATCAGCAATCTATCGTACAACAGGTTAGTTTTTTCATTCAAGTAGATGATGCGCTGTTTTCTGGTTAATAACTAAGTATTGTTGGTAAGTTTCTTGATTTACCTTTAGAAATAAAATTATTGTTTCTTTCACAAAAAAACTTATCCAAATGGGTAGGTATATATAACGTATATAATATGATTTATTTTATAACACTCATTAAAAATTATTCCAGTTTATGTCTCTCCATGGTTTTAAAAAATCCTCTCTGTGGTTTTACTCTTTAACTTAACATATTTTGGTTTTAAGCCATCTACGGAGAAGTTCCACACACGATTTTAAAGAGCATGCTTTCGTTTAAAAGTTGTAAAAATTTCAAAGAAATACGAAAAAAAAACAATGAGTTGGACCTCTTGGAACAAACCTCCCCATTATTTTTTAAAGAAAATATCTATTTACCAAAAAGAATAGCAATTTTTTTTAACCCTCTGTGATACCCTTCTTGTACCCTTTTTATATTTCTCGTAGGATTGCACACTAAAGAAATAGTAAGCATATTTTTCTCCCTGATATTGAATACTCTAAACTTTAAATGATATAAGGTTGTTATAACAATTTAAGCTCATTAGAAATTACTTTTGTAAGTCCTTCGGTCACTTTTCTGTAAAAGCATACATTGCTTATGCTTGTTTTTTTTTTTTTTTTTAATTTTTAGGTAACTCTGCAAAAAAAATACTTGGTTTTTTGTTTGTTTTTTTTAACATGTTTGGCTATCTATCTATATTTTTCGTTTCAGAGCCTGGTTAAAAAGCAGTTGGAATTTATCATGAATATTGTGTTTTTTTCACTCTTTAGAAAATATCACAAAAATTTTATTTTATGCGATAGAATTTTATAAAAGGCATCTATCTTTCTACTCATATTTCACCTGCCAAAATTTCTAATATTACTGAGAACTGCTCATGATCTGATTCTTTCTTGTAAAATTTCTTTTTGAGTTTTTATGTATTAAAAATATTCGTTTAGGTTTATATGTAAAAGGACGCGATGTTACTGAGCTAGCAAGCATGTGCAAATTAAAAGCAGGTCGTTTGATAAGAGAGGTGACCGACTGCTGTCTACAGTTTTGGGGTGGTATGGGGTATGTTGATGGAGAGATAAGTAGGGCGTTTAGAGACGGACGCCTTTTATCAATAGGTGGAGGAGCTGACGAAGTCATGTTATCAATTATTTGTAAATACATGGACACACTTCCCAAATTATGATTTACTTTTTTATAATTTGGAAAATTATTTGTAAGTTTTAAATATGATAAATAAACGCTGTTTATAGTAATAATTAGAATAAATGGTAGTAAAACTGGAGAATGAGCATTAACTCTTATCTGTGATATTTAAGCCCGATTTTCTCAAGGAGTTATATTCTAACAATAATAAGTCAATAATTGGATCGTTTTTATTAGTACTCATTATAAAAAGTGCATATTTTTATATCGGCGTTCAAAAAGACCGTTATCTCTGAGGTAGAGGATTAAATGTAAAGCGAACATTATTGTTTTATAGCGTCTTTTTTTTTTTGTTAAAGTGAAAAAAGAGGTGGAGAGGTTCACGGAATGTTTGAATTAATGCAATACATATGAGTTTGATAAGGTGTGTCGCACAAGTGGAAATCGAGCTTAACACAGCGTCAAAATGTTTTAAAAGATTGGACTGGTTGGAAACCAGTGATATTGCGTACATGCTAACAGCAACCATGTTAACAACGGTTATTGACATTATCTTCCTTGTTTCACAGGAGGAAACAAAATTTTGTGACGCATGGATCAGGGTACGACATTGAATAGAAGAAAAAGTATTGAAACATAAATAATTTACCTGTAGGGAATTAATGTTCGTACAATTTTAGCCAATTTGTTCTCTAAATAGCCCTGAATTCATTAACTCATTAATCTGCGAAAATCAATTCCATGATGATGTATTATGCTATATTTGCCTTTTAACGAATGAATTTGTTTTTGATATGCTTGAAACCTATATATGCGTTTTAATGAAAAAAAAAAAGAATTTTGAGTTCAATATTTTTTTTATATATAAATTTCACTAAATGAACAAAATCAGAACAATGGTTGCCATGGTTATAAATAATTTTGAAAATTAACAAAAGAAAAAAAAAATGTTTAAAATAAAAACATCCAAAACAAAATAATTGTTGAAAATATGAAAGTTAACAGAAGAAAAAAGACTGATATTATGTCAATAGAATCCAGAATGTATACACATACAGTAAAAAACACCTCTTATCTTAATATCAACTATAATGTCATAAGAAAAATCAATGTCAAAATGATGTTTTTCAAATTCAATGTCTAAAAAGTCTATTCAGGATCGTCTGCAGTTTTTACAATAATATAATTTGCCATGTAATCAACCTCATAAGCATTTTCACTTCTGTCTACATCATTTAGTTCCATTGTGATGACAGAGATATCAAAACTTGTGTGTATGATAACTAAACTTTTCTTAAGAATTGTTTTTTTCATGTTGACTTTCCACTCATTTATCAAAAAAAATTCTGTATTCTGCAGGACTGAATATTATTTTACCTGATGCAAGGGCTTCTTCCTTGGGAGAAAGTGTATCACATTACAAGTAAAGTACATCTTCAAAGGAAGTCAAAGACGATATATGTTTGCAATAAATTCAAACATATATCGTCTTTATCGTTTCATAGATCCGCTATTTTAAATTTCACATATAAACGATAAAATAAGCCATGAAGTCAACACTCATATTTATTAAAAAAAAAAAAAAGTTAAAGCTATAATATTACTACGTATAAATTAAAATATAATTTTTAAAATTATACTTATATGCTAAAAGACTACATCCGTTGTCTCTTAATTTTTTATCTGGAAAGTCATAACTTTGGTTCTCAATAACTTATAGCGGACTCTCTTAGCTTTGATTTATTAAAAGGAAGTTTGGCGTTGTTAGTAACTTTATTAGATCTCAATCATTTACTTTGTTTAGCAGGTTTTTGGAATAGAGAATCAAAATTTTCAGGTAAAAGTCCAGATTTAAAGCGACGCATAACCGTTGGCATTTAATAAATGGTGATTTGGTAGACATTTGTAACCTTCATTTTTAACATCAATAACATTTTTTTTTTTTTTTTTTTTTTTTTGTTAATTTAAAACTTGACATGCTTTTTTTGAAGTCTTAGAAGATTTAATAAGTTGAACTTTATAAGTACTTCCCCCCAAGGTATATTTGAATATGATAAATAACAATGAAAAAAACTAAAGTGAGGCTAGGGGCTTTTATCCTCGTCCATGGGAGGATTGTGGTCACCCCGTGGCGCTTCATGGAATATTGTGGTTTTAACCCCCAAAGTGGGACACCTTATGGACCTCTAGGCACTTTGCTCGTGTACATATACAAAAAGGAAAAATACTAATGTAGGCGTTGACGGTTTCTTTTCATCTGTGCGCACTCAATTGCAAACTTAGTTTGTTATTACCTTCAAATATGTAGCTTCACGTGCTTTCCATCATGTCACACAGAATTTATCAAGACCCTACAATCGTTTTTCAGAATCTTGATCCTGTGGCTCAAATCGGTTGTTTTCTTTTTTGTGCCCATTACATCCTTCATGACTTTTGAGTTTGACATTGCATTTTTACGCCAAGGTTTAACGAATGTCCCTGACAATATTTCAGTAATGCTAATATTTGAGTAGCTTCTTCGGATTTTTGCCTAATATATGGCATGCTCCATCGTGTGCTTGAGCACGTAAGTTGTGTAGAGAAAATACCAATAAAATGTAATATCCAATAAAATTTTCATGAACAGTAAAATTTTCAGCTATCCACTTTATATAAATGGATAAGTGTTCCGTATTTAAGGGGGTAGACTACTAAAAAAAATAATTTTTTATCATTCCGTTTGATTTTCTAAATTCAAATACGATAAAATACAAATTTTTTTTTTTTTTAATTTTTCACGATTTTTTGGGCAAATTTACACGGTTTTGGGTCAAAAGCATGCTAAGGTCTTGGCAAAGATATCTCAAAAAGTAAAATAGACTAAGACTCAATCTTTTGCAGTTTTAAACCTTTTAAGTAGTTAAATGTCCTGAGATAAAAAAAAATTGTTAATATTTTGTTGTTTTGAAGCATCGAGTACTTATTTTTATCGGTCTAACTTTAGGCCCGATTTCTGACATTATGGACCAGAAAAGAAAAAAAATCATAATTTTTATTTTTTTTTACCTCAGGACATTACGCCATTAAAATGAACATCTTTCCAAAATTTTAGGTCAGTTGGGAAAATACAGCCCCTGCAATCTGTCAGAAAAAGAAAATTGATAAACAGAGAAAAAGGCAAATGAAGTTTTTATATCCCAAATTTATAAAAATATTAACGTATGAAAACACATTAAAATCCCCTTTTCATATGATGTTCCCTCTTTATCATTGTGTTTATCATCAAACCCTTTCCTAGTTGCTCTAAGCTTTTTCCTTTGCTTTTTAAACCTTTCAGATGATTTTTCATCCATTAGCTTTACACGCTACATATCAGTCTTTAGGATACCGGAATTGGTAAAATGTCCTGGAGTAATTCCTAAGCTGTGTAAAACATCTATTAAACCTGATTCACCATCATTGAACGGTATGACAGCAGATGCAACACTGATTTCAAGTGTTGACCTTCTTACGTATACACTTTTGGGGCATTTTGTCCGAATCAATTATTGAGTGATTCGTTTGCATTCTGCGTTTCCCCATCAAGACATTTTTCTAACAACTTGTCAGCACCTAGATCCTTGTGTGAAAAAATAAGCCTAATGATTGCACTGACAGCTTCTGGAATGTTTATACTGTTTTTGTAAGTGGAAGTTTGATTAATTTTGTCCCTTTGAAATTTACACCTTGAATCGCTAGTGCGAGGACAATACTTTTGGCATTCTTCGTCGTTCTTGTTTTCCGAACAGTGATGAATTAGTCCTGCTATCGCCTTCTTCGTGCCATACAAATTCCCTTTATTTTGTCGTATACACATACCGTAATAATTTTTTAGTGTATTAATCACTTTATCTGTCATCCTTCTATTTCCAGTTAGTCTTTTGCCATCTTTTAGTAGTTTTCTTTGGATGATAATTTGAGAGAGCGCAACCGCGATCCAACTCTTTTTTGTACATGACCAACACATTCGCTTTTTTCAATTTTATACCCTGGATAAACATTCTCAGTTAAAATGTCTTGATAAAACTTACTGTCACCATCACCACGATATTTTATATAACGTAATTTTTTTAAAACTGCCGAGCATCTAAACATTTGTAGAGCTCCAGAAACTTGCATCGCACCCGCACTACCTGTGTGATTAATCGGACAAATATGAGATTCTACCCAGTCATTGTATCCCAGTAAATCCTTGTTTTTCTGCCAAAATTGGTAACTTTTACAATTCTTTTCAAGAGTTTGCGTGTCGACACACTTGCCATCACTTATGGCTGTAACAACACCGTTGAGCGAGGAAAACCCACGTCGCTGCCACGTTCCATCAACACTGACCGTAAC